>PVLA01002572.1:30000-251595 GCA_004027455.1 Hydrochoerus hydrochaeris | reverse complement strand
ACTTCCCCCTCCCATTTGCAGAGGATCTAGCCCCCTATTTTGAATGCTCCTTTATTTTACTCTTTATTTATACTTTGGGTTTCTCGTAAGAGAAACCACCCGATATTTAACCTTCCGTGTCTAATTTCTCTCACTTAACATTATGGCCTCAATGTGCACCCATTTTCCTTCAGATGACGCAAATCTATCCTTCTTTATGGCTGAGTAGTACTCCCTTGTGTGTAAATACATTTCCTTCACAAGATGTAAATCAGGATGAGGTCACAGTAGAGTCACGTGGACCTTGACTCCAACATGACTGGTGTCCTTTTAGGACAGAAGAGAGGCCCCCAGTAAGAACATCAAGTCACAGCCAGAACAGAGAGGAGCAAAGCAGCTGAAAGCCAAGGAATGACCAGGCTCACTGATCAGAGCCAGAAGCGAGAAGAGACAAAAACCAGTTCCACTAGTGTCCCATAGGGAGGGTGGCCCTGCTGACACCTTGACTTGGGAATTCTGTTCTCCAGAACTTGGGGAGAACACAGTCTACAGTCCCAACCCCCTTTCCCTGAGAAGCTGAATCAGGGCACCCAGCCATGGCTGTGCTGTGCCTGCAGCTCCCTCCTGGGGCTGCTTGGATCAGAGTTGCCCAGCTCTGGCCCCGACTTTCTAAGACCCATGGTCCAACATGCTAAACATGCTGAAGTTCCCACGTCCAAGGGGGAAGGTCATTTTTATTGTTTATTTTTGAAAACTAGGGTGTCTTCTCAGTATCACTTGTACATACCCAGAAATTTTTGCAAAGAAAGAAAAATTAAACCTAAAAACGTCCAACCAGTGAGGAGTTGCACATGAATGGAACAATCTCGGTGGTGACACTGTGACTGCCATAATATGGCTTTTGCCGGGCATCCCATTGCGTTTGTTTTGTGGCTTCTCTCATGTCATTCTTGCAAGGCCTCCAATTGCTCCAGGCCTTTGGCTCTGCGTCCCTCAGGCCTGACAAGCCACAAGGGAAACTCCTGCCCTTTGATTCCACCCTTCCTAGTCCACAGTGAGAGGGACCCAGGAGTCACTGGTGTGGAGGTGGTGACTGTGACAGATTTAGGTAGACTGGTGGCCTAAACACCAGACATCAGCTTCTCACAGTTCGGGAGTCTGGGCATGTGTGGTCGGTGTGGGAGGACCCACTGTCTTAGGGGTCTCTAGTGAAACAAAATCAGTGGAAAATGCATGTATAATTGTGCAAGGGGATTGACGAGGTGGGCAACCACGATCGGAGGCGGAAGAGTCCACACTAGCCACCCGCAGACTGGGAAGCCGAGGATGCAGTAGCTGCGGGACAGGAGGGACCAAGGATGCGGCCCTGGCCCAAGGTCCAGGGTCTGGAAGCTCCCTGCAAGGCAGAATAAACTCAAGACCGACGCACAAAGACCACAGCAAAGACTGGAGCTCTTCCAAAACGGGAGCACTTCCTTCTTCTTTCCTTTTTCATTCCGCCCAGGCTATAAGCCTATTGGTCAGTGTCACCCACATCCGGATGGGTCTGCCTCCTTCAATTTGCTGCATTCCCTGTCAGTCATCCGCAGACACACCCAGATCGGGGTGGGCTGTCTTCATCCAGGCAAATGGTGACTCCCGAGCTGGGGGCAGTACAGATGTCCTCGCGTGGTGGGGACAGAGGCCAAGCTCTAGGCTATTTATGTGGCTGCCCTCACGACCTCATCACCTCCAAAGACTGCCTCTCTGAGGTCTTAGGGTCTGGCATCTGAAATGGAGGAGAGCAACCTTTCACCCCGTAGCAAATGGCGAAGCTGCTGAGGGGTGTGGTGGCCTCCTGAGCCCCTGGGTGGGTTTCTTAGCTCTGGTCTCCCTGTGGCCTGAGCGGAGTCGCCCAGCTCCCTCCCAAGGTTCAGGGCACTTGGGGGGGACCAGAACCCCATCCTGGTGGTGTCCCTCGGGGTCAGACCGGTTGGGCCTGGCCAGGAATTTCAAGACGTCAGGAGTGGGGTCAGGCGTGGGTTAGGACGGACAGAGTGACGGGCGTCCACCTTGCCACCTTGAACCCAGAGCAACGCAGCCAAGGGGTCTCTGCACGATGCGCCTCAGATTGCAAGTGGCCTCAGACCTGGAAGAGACCCTGGGAGTCCCTGCCTACTGCCAGGACCACGCCACCCCGAAATACCACATGAGTGGCAACTTGGTGCGTCCAGGTTTTAAGATACACTGCAGAGCAGCTTCCAGAGCAAAGGTGTCACTGGAGCTGGGCGCGCAGCGCAGGTCCCTCATTCCTGCCCTCCCGGAGACAGAGGCAGGAGGATCTCGGATTCAACCCCGGCCTGGGCGACGTGGTGACATAGCAAGATCCTGACTCGGAATGACGGGGGATGTGGCCCAGAGCAAAGTTTCTAACACAGAGAGGGAAGAGGGAAGGAGGGAGGATAGTTGCACGCCAGCCTCTCGGACGTAGGGGCAGCGGAGAAAATGGAGCCACTTTTCACATCGGGTGGGAGGCTGGGAGGGGAGAGGGGAGGCCCACGGCGGGTGGACCGGGTCTGCCTGGGCCGGACCGGCCTCGCGCACGCGCACAGGGCCGCGCTTGGCTCCCCGCCTGTGCTCCCGGCCGCGAGGCCAGCGGGTGGTTCAACGCTGTTCTTGTGGCGCCCTCTGGTGTCCAGACCGGGAAATGACAGGAAACCCGCGCGCTTCCCGGGCCGGTGGCCTTGGCACAACCCGCAGAGAGGACCCCAGGACACTTGGCGCCCCCCCCCCCGAAGCCTCAGGCACCCACTTCAGGCACAAGTTAAAGAGATGCGGTTGTAGAAAGTGCAAAAGCCCTTAGCTCAATCTACAGTGCCTCAAGAGAAATGACTGACACACCTGCTTTCAATACTTTGGGGCACTCTTTTTCTCTTTCTCTTTCATTTTTCTTTCTTTCATTCAAGAAAAATGAAAGACAGAAAGAGTGCCCCAAAGTATTGAAAACAGATGTGTTAGTCACTTTCCCGTCAGCAAGACAAAATACTCACCATCCACAATTTATAAGGGGTTTATTTTGACACAGTCCAAGGTCTGCTGGCCCCAGGAAGGGCCTGGGTGGAGGAGGGAAAAGTGCTCAACTCAAGACAGTCGGACAGGAGCCTGGGCAGGGGCCAAATGCACCTTCAGGTCCCACCCCGTGACCGCCTCCAGCCAGGACCCCCATCAGCTAACAGTACAGCCAGTTAAGGGCCCCAAGACCCCATCCCTTCCAAACACACGAGGCATTTGGGGGCTCCCGCGGGTCTAAAAGCATTACAGCGGATGCTCGGAGACATACCTGCCCAGGAGTGTTCACAGAGACAGCCCACAACTCTGTCCCCCAATAAAGGGATAAGCAAGAGTCTTAGTGTACAATGGAAAATGTTATCCAAGCCACGGAAAACGAATGGGGTGCTGTACCTGCTGCCGTGGGGGTGGCCCCGAGAACCTGCTCTCCCCCGTTACACACGCAGTTTATAACATTTTCACGACGTCTTCTGAACAGCCCAGTGCACAGCTGCAGAAAGTGGGTTATTGGTGGTCAGAGGCTTCAGAGAAGACAGAGACGGAGAGAAGACTCCATAGGAAAAATGGGAACAGGGTCACCTTGGGATGAAAATGTTTGGAAACAAATAGCAGTGACAGCTGCCTGTCATCACAAATGGATTAAATGGAAGCAGGTTATAGAATTTTAAATGATCCATTTTTGTACCTTGAATTCCACCTGAATATAAAGTTTTATTAAGAAAAAAAGTTTCAGCTCTTTGTTCAAAATTTTCACAAGTTTTCCACCCTACTTAAATTAATTTGATAAAAAAAATTTTTCATTAACTACTTCCAGGATGCCAGGGCCACTGTATGTGTTGAGGATGCAGTGCTGGGGAGAATGTGTTGGGTCTTCTTTGCTGTGACCAAAGATTTGAGACATTGAAGGGAGGAGAGATTCATTGTTTATAGTTTCAGAGGCTTCAGTCCATGGTCACCAGCTCCAAGGCAGAAACAGCAGCATGGCTGAAGGCGTGGGAGAAGAAATCTGCTCAACCTGCGGCAGCCAGGAAGCGAGAGGGGTGAGAGGAAGGAGCTGGGATGGGGGGAGGGAGGCAGATATAGTCCTAAATGTCACCCCATAATGGACTTTCTTCAGCTGGACCCCACGTCCTGTTTGCATCACCTCCTTTTTATGCTACTCAGTGATGCCCTCGGAGAACCTACCAGTCACTTCCCCAAGGCCCATCCCCAGCCAAGCCTTCAACACAGCAAGGCTTCAGGAACACAGACGGCCAAACCGTAACGGGGGGGGGGGGGAGGCGAGAACACCTGTCCTCATCCATGCGGGGTTTAAAGAGGGAAGCTGGAACAAAACACTGGGAGACAAGCTATGGAGTACACTAAGGGAGGAGTCAATTTGGGACAGAGAAAAGGAGTGGGTGAGTGTTAGGGGTGAAGGGAGCGGCCCATTTTAGTTAGGGCTGCTAAAGAAGTCCTCCTGTACAGAGGATGCCTTGCTAGTAAAGATCTGAAAGAGGTAGGCAGGGAAGGTCATGCAAACACCTAAGAGGGAGGGAGGCAGACGGGAGGGGTAGGTGCAAAGGTCCTGAAGTACAGGCCTACTGGAGGAGGCCAGAGTGGGTGGTGGACCTCCAGCTGGGGGCTGTTGCTGAAAAGCTGTGGTGCCGGTTCATCCTGACTGTCCACTTAACTGGATTAAGAGACTCTTGCGGAAGATCCCACGGTGGGAACACTGACCTCAGCCCTGAGCGGCCCACTGGCAAGCTCACAGTGAGCGAGCTGTAAGGAAGCGGCACAGCTGAGCAAGTGAGAGTGTCTGAACATGAATAAGGCACACTGGGCTCCGGCACCTTTGGCTGGGGCTCTGGGCGCTCTGCTTCCAGAGGCCATGAGTTGACTAGCAGGAAGAAAGTCCTCCATGGTGCTTTTGCCTTGGAGCCAGCAGCTGTGACTAGAAACTGTGAGCCAGCTCGGACCTCTCCTCCTTCCAGTTGCAAGTTGTCAGCATTTTGTCCCAGCAGCAGCAAAGCTGAACTTGACATGTTTGGTCAAGCGACCAGCCTGCCAGTCCCCAAAATCAGAACTTAGGAGTGGAGTCGCCGGCTGCTTGGGTATGCGCTTCTGTAGATAAAGTCCCCTGCTTGCTGAGCGGGCTGTGAGCATCCTCGCTGCCATAGCAACGCCAGCCTCCCCCACTGCTGACTCTGGCAGACGTTTTGATTGTCAGTTGGGTGGGTGTGCATTTTCCTGCTGGCTAAGGAGGCCTGAACCGTTTCACTTTTTAATATGCAAGATATGGGTGAAAACTACAGGGAATGTTCAAATTTTTAAAAATCATTACAGCAATAGATGCATTGCTATTAATCTCCCCTTCCAAATGCTCTCGCGCTCTGAGCACGCTTATCTCATCCTTCCCGCCACTTTCTGCAGCAGTTCTGGAGTCCTCTTTTGTCAGGGTCTTTAGTTGTGCTGCTGTGGCCACCTCCATGTTCCACATTGATTCCAGATGTTCCCCTGCACAGTCATTTTGACTCTGGGGAGGAGCTGTCACACACAGAAGTCCCACGCTGTCAGATCAGGCGAGTCGAGTGGAGGAGGACGCACTCACGTCCCCACAGGCCCGCCGTCGTGTTGCGGCTCTTGGTAGCAGCATCACTGTGGTTCAGGTCACGCTTCAGTCTGGAGCTGCTTCAAGAAGTGACAGGATAATTCCGTGCAGAGGGAGGAGGATCAGTGCAATGTGTCTTTATTCAAACGCACCACGTTTTTCCATCACCCTTTGGATGACACATTATCACTGACTGTCGTCTCCATGTGATGTGACAGGTCTAGGGCCTTCTCCTCCTAACTGAAACTCTGCCACCTTTGGTCGGCACTTCCCCTTTCTCCAGCCTCTGGCAGTGTTTGTGTTCCTGTGTCTGGCTTGGTTCACATCACGTAATACCCTTCAGGTTAAGCCACGCTCTGCAGCTGGCCGGTTTTCCTTCTTCCTTTTTTTTTTTTTATTTCTTAACAAAGACAAAGGCCCGCATTTGGAGGTTCCAGCCCAGCATTAGCGGCTGCATTCGCGTGGGGCTCTGGCGAGGGTGTCAGTGTCAACAACAGAAGCTGGAGCTGGAGCAACAGGTTAGAAAGCAGAGCCAGAGGAGGACGAAGACCCGTGTGTCGTGGTCCCTTTCAAGGACAGGTGACCAGCGTCCTCAGAACCTCCCATCAGGCCCCACGCCCTAAAGGTTTCACCACCTCCAACAGAGCTACCTTGGGGAGCAAGCCTTCGACACATGGGCCTTTGGGGGCCAACCAGGATCCAAAGTCCAGCTTCCTACTCCTGGCCCCAGGGCCGGGGCCCCCTCACCATGGAAAGTACCTTTGTTCACCCCCAGGAGCCCCCAGTCTGAGTGTTGCAGCATTGCTCAAAAGTCCTAGACCAGTCTTCTCTGAGACTCAAGGCAAACAGCCAGGAATCCCCTATAAAAATCAAATACATTACACACCTCCAAGACGCAGTGGAGGGCCAGGGGCAGGCTATTCACTCCAATTCCGGCAGGAAAATAAAAAGGAGTCACCCCAGAAACTGAAAGCAAGGACAGACATCAGAGGCTAACTGTCCATGTCCAGCACTGGGGGTGGGCTGTGGCAGGAGGTGGCTGCCAAGAAGCCTCCCCCACCCCTCAGGCTGGCTCTGCTCGCTGCCTGCAGCCGTCATTGGCAGGTGCTGCATCATGCTCCTCCCTCTGGGGTCTGGATGGCCGCGTCACCCCCATAGCTCCACTGAGCATTGCCCCGTCAGGGACTCTGGCTCTGCTACACTCTGCTGGGTCTCCTGGGCTCTGAAATCCCGGCAGAAGCCACCAGGACCCCATTGCTCTTGCATTCTGCACATCTGTAAAACCAGCATGGTGTGGGTGATGCCGCCGGTTCCAGCTGCCCCTAGACTTGCCTGAGCCTCGGACTTGGCCACAGAGGGCTTTGCTGGCTCAACACGGGGACATGAATCCAGAGGTGGTTCTCATTCCACAGGGTACCTCACAGCTCTTTCGTGAAGTGATTACACCCTGGAAATCCTTTAAAATAAATTTGCACTCTTACACCTGTGATGGAAGCTGTGCTAGGACCTGTCAGACTGAGGATTTTGGAGAAACCCTCAGGGAGTCTTTCCTACATTCCCCATGCAAAGCACTTGGCTTCTTTTTATCTACACTAATCTCTCCACCGTGGCCACTCCACACACACACACATACACACACCTTTTCCTGGCCAGGCTGCAAATGCTTCAAATCTTTCCACACTGCTCCTTTTGGTTTCTGATTCTCACTAGAAATTTGGCTGAAAGAAGCCAGTAATTCCCAGGCCACAGTCGGAAGGCTTTGCTGCCTTGGAATCTCTTCTGAAAAAGAAGAAAAACCCTAGCCCAGCCTTCAAACCTAACTTCCCATGAAGTCTCAGGGCATTGGCAGCTACATTGAAATTCTCTGCCACAGTGAACGAGGTGGCTCTCTGCAGTTCCCAGAAGAACCCTCATGTCCACCCAGAACTTCAGCACGGACCTGACTGCCCCATCTCCGTCAGCGCAGCCTTCACAGCCCTCACCAGAATCTGCTGAGGGCAGGAAGCTCTGCTGACTGCACTCTAGACTTTCTCCAGCTCTCCCAGGAACCTGGGTCCAAGGGCCTTTCCCATCGTCAGGCACAGGCAGAGCAACAGCTTCCCTCCTCGGCACCAATTGCCTCTACCGTCACAGCTGTGTTCCTCCAAGGACATACCTGAGGCACCTAATTTAAGAACAAAGAGTGCTTGATTTAGCTCACGGTTTGGGAGTTTCAAGTTCAAGGTTGGGTGGGCCGGTAGTTGGGGCCTTTGAGGAGGATGTGGGTGCCCATGGCAGGAGTGTGAGTTGGAGTAACCAGTCACACCGTGAGCCCTGAAGCAGGCGGAATGACGGTCCAGCATCCATGTATATATACACGGCCTCCGTGTCCCCTTTATCCACTAATCCACTCGTGGGCCCTCGGGTTGCTGTCGTATCCTGACCATTATAATTGAATGTTGCTCTGAATGCAAGAGACAACTTCCCAGTATACTGGTTTCATGTTCTCTGTGTATTAACCCACAGGTAGGATTGCTGGATTACAGAGTGGTTCTACTTTTTATTTTTTGGCAGACCACCATAGAGCTTCCCACAGTGGCTGCACCACCGTACATTCCCAGCGGCGATTGCACAAGGACCCTCTTTTCTTCTCACCCCTCTATTGGAGACCTTTGGGGTGGACTCCAGTTTCCTGCCTGGGGTTACGGCACATGAAAGGCAGGAAAAAAAAAGAACGGGAGAGAAAGATGGCAGCGCGGCAGGGATCCTTCGTGAGGAGCAAAAGGCCAGGAGCCACCCGGAACCTTGGTGTTGATTCATGGAGGAAAATGGGGAGGGGATTGAGGCTGGATACGCCAGACAAGCAGTGAAGCTGGCAAGGCTTGGAACAGAGGGAGCAAAGTTTTAGAGTAGCCAGAGCTAGGTGACGGTTAATGAGTCACCTGCCTGGTAGCTCATTCTAGGAGGAATGTTCCTCTGGAGTCACGCAGGCTCTGGCGGAGACATCTCCTAGCTCAGCCCCCCTGGCATCACGGCTCTCTGAGCTCCACGACAGCTGCTGAGAAGCTGTACTGGTCCATCATCAGCTGCCTGCTTTCATGAGACAGGCACACAGAATCGGCCAGGCTCACTGATTAAACTGAAAGCCACTTGAGGGACCTCACCTCCTACAGCCTGCACTGGTCTCACACATACACAGTCACACTTGGGCCTGTGCATCCACGCTCGGCTGACACTTGCCTCTTGTCCTTTTGTTAAGGCGTCCTAACAAGTGTGAAATGGTGTCTCATTACGGTTTGATTTGCATTTCTCTGGGGACCTGCGTGAGGGCAGCATCTCTTCTCATACCTACTGGCTGTTTGTATGTCTGTGTTGGTAAAATATCTGTTCAGGTTCTTTGCCAACTTTCTGATACACTTACTTTTTACCTTTTGAGCCGAGTTGCAAATATGTTTCAGGTATTAATTCCTTATCAGATACATAGCTTGTAAATATTTTCTCCTATTATATAGGTAGACTTTCCATTTCAAATTGCTCCTTTTGCTGGTCAGGAGCTTTTTAACTTAATGCAATCTCATTGGTCTAGTTTTGCCTTCATTTCCTATGATTTCCAGGTCAAATCATCTAAAGAATCATTGCTCAGACCGATATGGTGGAGCTTGATCTTTGTTTTCTTCTAGAAGGTTTAAGCTTTCAGATCTTACCTTGTAGGATTTAATGGACTTAGAGTTAGTTTTTGTCTTTGATGTAAGAACAAGGCCCAAGTTCCATCCTGTTACATGTAGCTGCCTAGTTTTCTCAAAGTCATTTATCGAACATTTTCCATTTTCTGAGAATCTATTCATGACCCCCATATCAATGATTATTTGGCCATGTTTATTTAATTTTTGGACTCTATTTTATTCTATTAATCCACATGTCTGTTTCTATGACACTATTGCACCCCTTTCCTATTATTGACTTGTAATTTAATTTAAAATCAAGAATGTGGTGCTTGCAACCTTGTTCTTTTTTCTCAAAATTAATTTAGTTATTCTGAGTCTTTTATGTTTTCTACAAGTTTCAGGAGTTTTTTTTTTCTTTTAAAAATGGCTTTAAATGTTTTTAAAAGAGAATAAAACAAAACAAAACAAAACAGAAGAAAGCAAATCAGAACAGAACAATGCAAGCAGCACAGGACTTCACAACAAGACAACAAGGAATCAACAGTGACTACCACAATGTCTCTTACTTTTTTCAAAATAGTTGTCTGTACCTTCACACACAATAATATCAAACATAACAAAATAGTATAAAACCAATCAAAACAAAAAGAGAATGAAAGCATTATGGGACTTCAAAGCAAGACAACAGGAAATAACAATAGCTACCATAATGTCTCTTGTTCGCTTCAAAATAGCTGTCTGTACCTTCACACATATTGAAATCAAATAATAGAAAACAGACTAAAACAATCAAAACAAAAGAATGCAAGCATAACAGGACTTCAAAACCAGATAACAGGAAATGAACGATGGTTACTGTAATGTCTCATTTTCTTTAAAATAGCTGTTCATACCATCACACATAATAAAGTCAAAACAGAATAAAACCAATTAAACAAGAGAATGAAAGCATTTTAGGACTTCAAAACAAAATAATAAGAAACCAACCATGATTACCATAATATATCCCATTATGTTCAAGATAGCTGCCCATATCATCAGACACAGTAAAATCTAACAAAATAAGACACAACAGAACCAAACCTAACAAAATTGTGAAAACATTACAAGAGCTCAAGACAAGACAATAACAAATTAACATTGGTTACCACTTTCCCCCCTAGGTGTTTTCTCCCCTCTCACTTTTATAATATCTGTTGTGTTTTTGGATCCCACTGCCTCCTTCTGTTTTTTACGCTAGTGTTCACCTGTATGAGTTCAAACTGTTTTGCCTATGAACACGACCTCCAGCTGCATCCATTTACGTACAAGAGCTTTGTGATTATCCTACGTTATAGCTGGGTAGCTTTCCATTGTATGAAAATATGTCTTGCTTACCCATTCTGCGGGTATGGGCAAGCTACCCTTGCTTTTTTCCTGGTCTCCTGTTGCATGGAGCAGTTGTCCTCTCCCCTTTCATTTCCAGGCTATGAATTTCCTTTCAAGTTAAATGTGTTTCTTGTATACAGCATATTGATGGATCTTGTTTCTTGGTCCACTCTCCCTGTGTTTCTTTGTATTGCTGACCTGAGGCATCTACATTAATGGTTACAACCAGCATACATGGGTTTGTCTCTGCCCTGCTGTCCTCCTGTTGCTGGCCCTCCACTTTCCCCCTTCAATTGCCTGTCCTGTTTGGTGATCCTCCTCTGCTGCTGTCCCTAGAACCATGGTCCGCTTTATCTCTCTCTAGAACATCCTTTAGCACTCTCTGTAGGGTTGGTTTGGTGGTCATGAATTCCTTCAGTTGTTCTTTATCATGCAAGTATCTTATTTGTCCATCAATTTTGAAAGATATTTTTTCAAGATACATTAGTCTGGGTTGGAAGTTGATTTTGTTTACAACTTGAAACGCTTTACTCCAAACTCTTCTTGACTTGATGGTTTGTGTTGACAAGTCTGCCATGATTCTGATTGGTTTTCCTTTATTTTCTGTAACAGCTTTTAATATCCTGTTCTTGTGCTGAGTTTCTGGGATCTGATTGTTCTATGTCTGGGTGTTGATTTACTTTGGTTATGGCTAGTTGGAGTTCTATATGCCTTGCTTATCTCTATGCCAGATCCTTTTCCCATGTTTGGGAAGTTTTCTGCTATTACTTCTGTAAATAGCCTTTTTATTTCATTTGTGTTGACCCCTACTTCTTCACTGACACCTATGATTCTTAAGTTATTTTTCTTTGTGTCATACTGCAGCCATTGAATTGTTATTTCCTGGTTCCTCGTTATTTTTAAAAGATCTTTCCTTTCACTATCACTAGCTACAATTGTGTCTTCAAGGTCTGAAAGTCTATCTTCAGGAAGGTGGCAGAATGTGGGCACATCTCCAGACTGGAGCTTCCCCAGTGGCCAATGGTGTGTGGCGGGGGGGGGGGGGGTTGCTTCTCTCAGCCTGCCTGTCTACACTGGGACTCCCCTGATGGTGGCAGGCACATAGGGGTGTGTTTGTATGATTCTCCCGGTGGGTGATAGCTGCCTGAAGGACCAAGCAAGCAAGGAAGGACCTCCACTGGTGGCCTGCAAGTGGGGTGCATGGTGCTTACCTGGCTGCGTGTCCCTATTCCCTCTGGCTGCCTGCAGGAAGCAAGCCTTCTATTGTTGGCCTGGCAGGTGGAGGCAGGTCTGCTGATTCTTTCTGCCCAGTCTGGCTGCCCACAGGAAGGAGCCTTCCAGTGACCAGGCCAGCAGGGGAAGGTGGATCTGTTAGCTCTCCCTGCCCATGCTGGCTGCCCCAATGCCTTTAAAATTTTAATAGAGATTGCACTGACTCCGTGAGTCTCTTATGGTAGTATATTTTTAAAATAACAATACTTCCAACCTAGGAACACAGGATATATTTCCATTTATTTATATCTTCAATTTATTTCATTGATGTTCTAAAGCAGTGGTAACCAACCTATGGTAGGTATGTTATCTGCTTTTCTTTGAAGACAAAAGATGCTTAAGTATGAGTCATTTTTTCTAAACAAAAACCGCAGTATTGGGATGTAACTGCAGTGTTGGCATTTTGCACTGAACAAGTGGGCTACGGTTTGGGCACTTGTCTCTAAAAGGTTCACGCTTAGTGTCCTAGAGTTTTTAGTGAACAGATCTTTTACTTCCTTGGATAAATTTATTCCAAAGTATTTTATTCTTTTTCATAGTACTGTCATTGGCATCGTTTTCTTGATTTCCTTGTCTTTTTTTGTTTTTGTTTTTGAAGAGGTTATTGTTAGTGTCAAGAACTACAACAGGTTGCATTATTTTGATTTTATGTACTACAACTTCGTTGAATTAATTTACTACTTTTGACAGTTCTGGTGAAATCTTTAGGGTTTTCTATACTTAAAATCATCTCATCTGCAGGGATGATCTAACTGCTTTCTTTCCAACTGGGATGTCTTTTGCTTGTTTTTCTTGCCTGGTTCTGCTCTGGCTAGAACTTCCAGCTCCATGCTGAATGGCAATGGGGAGGGTGGGCACCATTATCTCACTTCTGATCTTGTAGGATCTTGTAGGTCAACTTCTCACCACTGAATAAGATTTCAACTGTGGATTTGTCACATGGATTTTATTGTATTGAGGTCCATTCTTTCATACCTATATTTGTTGAATTTTTTTAATCATGAAAGAACAATGAATTTTATCAAATGTCCCTTTTGGGTGTTTATTATAATGATCTTATGATTTTTGTCCTTTATTCTGTTAATACAGTGTCCCATTGAAATTTGTCTGTGTTGTGCCATCTTTGTATTTTGTGAATAAAGCCAATCTGATCATGGTGATTGATTCTTTTCATGTGCTATTGAGTTTAATTTTCTAGTATTTTGTTGAAAGGTTTTTCATCTTTGTTCTTCAGGAATATTGATCTATAATTTGCTTTTAGTGTTTCCTGTCTTCATGTCAAGTGAATGCCAGCCTCATAAGATGAGTTTGAAGGTGTCTCCTCTTTAATTTTTTTGGAAAACTCAGAAGAGTTGGCTGTACCTGGTGGAATTCTCTGCAGAAACCATCTCCTATGCTTTTTTTCCCCTCAGAGGTTTTCCACAATACATTTATCCATCATTGATCTATTAAATTTTCTACTTCTTTAAGATTCAGTTTTGTCTTAGTTACTTTTCTCTCACTGCTGAGACAAAATGCCTGATGTCAAAAATTAAGGAAGGAAAAGTTTATTTAGCTCACAGTTTGTAGAGGTTTCAGTCCATACTTGGCTGGCTCCAAGGCAGAGTGACGCTTGGCAGAGGGCAACAGTTCATGGTGGTAGAAGACAGCAGAAACAACAAGAGTGAAAAGGAAGGAATGTGAGAGAAGATTTTTTTCTGTGCCTTAGATTGTATGTAGGTGGCCCACTCTAGGGTGGGTGTAGCACAAATGCCCATAATCCCAGAAATGGGCCATGAATCTATGACTCCATGAAGCTTTGAGGAGACATCTAGACACAAACCATAATATTCTGCCCATGACCCCCCAAAGATTCATGCACATCCCCTTATGCAAAATGCATTTTAGCCCATCTCTAAGAATTGCCAAGGTCCTAACAGTTTCAGCATTGCTGAAAAGTCCAAGTCTCCTCCAAGATCTAAGGCAAACTCTTAGCTATGTACAAATGAAAAGTTAAACACTTCCAACATTCAATGGCACAAGTACACAAACAGGGCTACAAAAGACTGGGACCAAAGCAAGTTCAAAATCCAGCAGGGCAAACATTAAGTCCTGTAGTTCCATGTGGAACATTGAAAGCAATCTGTGATAAGTTAGTTGTAAGCTCCAAAAGGCTTGCATACTTTGCCCCTACAGCACTTCTGGTTGTTGTAGCTTTAATGGCTTCTCTCTGAGGCCCACTCTGCTCAATCCTTGCAGCTTTCCTTACACACCCCTGGCTTTTCAAAACTTTTGGGTTTCCCACTGCACTTTCGGCTTCACCCTCACAGCTTTATCTACGGCTCTCTCAGGAGCACACTTCCTGGGCTCCCAAGGCTTTCTTCTAAAATCTGAGTGGAAGTCTTTTTACCCTCAAAACTCTTCCATTCTGCAAGCACCTAAAACCAGAGCCATGTGGATGATGCCAAGGTCTGCTGTCAGCTGGAACAGCAGCCAGACTTTCTTCTGTTTTGGCTGTAAGGGTTGAGTGCCTGGATCGCTGGGCACTCTGAATCTGATTCTAAGGAACAAATTCTCTATGCCTGTGCCATTCTGGAGCCCAGTAAGGCCATTGCCATTCTGGAACATGGAGCAACTACCTCCTTTCTGGAACATGGTGCTCTGCAGATTTCTTCTCAAAGCAAAGTCTTTCACCTTTGTAATTTTGAGGCTGCAAAGAGTGGAGACTTGCTGCTTCTTGTGATGACCTATGGCCATCTTTTATACTCTTCCATTCATTCTCAGCAATCAAGATTTCCTTTGCTCTATCTTTGCAGTCCACAGCCTTACTCGACCTTCCATTCTGGCCAAACTCACAATGTTTTAATCATTCTTCTGGGCTCTTTGCTCTTGATTCTCAACCTAGATCTGGCTAAAAGTCCCCAACAATAGCCATGCCACCACCTCAACATTCAATTACCTTGAGTTTTTTCTGCCAGTTTAATTATCTCAGTCTCAGGCAAAAATCTCTGGACATGAACAAAATGCAAATTTTTTACCAAGCCAGAACATACACTATCTGGGCTCTAGCAGCCAGTGCAGTCCTTCTTTCCAGCAGAAACTTCCTAAGCTTGGTCTTTACTGGCAAGATTTCTATCAATCTTTTGGTATTCTGAGCTCCAACTACAATCTCCCATACAGAACAGCCTAAGGTGTTCCAGCACTACGCTGTCAGCTAACATCTCTGAACCTTCCTAAACTCTTCCCACAAGCCATTTTCAGAGGCTCTTGAATCACCTGCTCAGGGAAAGTCACAGCAATGACCCCACTTCTCTGGTACCAAATTCTGACTTGATTACTTTTCTCTTGATACTGAGACAAAATACCCAACACCTAAAATTAAAGAAGGAAAGGTTTATTTAGCTCACAGTTTGTGGAGGTTTCAGTCCATACTTGTCTGGCTCCAAGGAAGAGTGGCATGGCAGAGGACAATAGTTCATGGTGGTGGAAGACAGAAGAAACAAGAACAAAAAGGGAGGAGTGTGAAAGAAGACTGTTTCTGTCTCCTATATCGTATGTAGGCCACCCACCCTAGGGTGAGTATAGCACTCACATCCATAATCCCAATATTGGACCATGAGCCAATCACAAACTCTAAAAGCCAGCCCACTGCATGAAGCTTTTTTAGGGGGTATCTAGCTACAAACTATAACAAGTGTATTAGTCAGCTTTCCCATCACTAAGTCACAATAGCTGACCTCCACAATTTGATGGAGAAGAGGTTTAATTTGGCTCATGGTTTCAAGAGAGTCAGTCCATTGTAGTCTTCTCAAGCCAGACACATTGTGGTAGAAGGGCATTGTAAAGCAAGGATGCTTAATTCCTGGTAGGCAGAAAGCAGAGGAAGAGAATATGGGCAGAGGAAGAGATGAGGGGCCATATATACACTACCTAAGTTCACACCTCCTTGGTCCATCAGACACACACAAAGGTGTGCTCCACTAATGTCTGTAATGGCTTCCCAGCTGACATAAGTAAGCTTAACCTTACAGTCTTTGTAAATTGTATGTTTCTAGGAATTTACCCCCCCCCCTTATCCAATTTGTGATATTTAACTTTTCAATGTGTTCTCTTAAGATCCTGTGTACTTTTGTAGTATAATGTTATCTCTTTTTTGGCTTGTCATTATTTTTGCTATTCTAGGCACTGCACCCAGGATCTCACACATGCTAGTCATACCTTCTCTCATTTTTAGTTTAATTTGAGTACTCTACCTCTTTTCACAGTAGATCAGATATATTTTTGTCAGTTTTTTTAAAGTTATTAATTGTTAATCTTTTTGATTGTCTAGTTTCTGTTTCAATTAGAACTTCTCTAACTTTATGTCCTTATTGGTATTAAATTTGAAATGATTTTATCTTTCTTTTTATAATTCCTTAAGATGTGAAGGCTGGTTGATTATTTGAGATCTTTTTCTCGTTTTCTTAAAGCATTTATTGCTGTGAACATCTCTATTAAAATTGCTCTTCCCACATCCCTTAAGTTTTGGTATGCTGCATTTCTGTTTTCATTTATCTCAAGGTGTTTTTATTTCATTTTTATTTCTTATTTTTCCCCCTCGGCTGCTCAGAAGTGTGTTGACTAATTGTCACAAACTTTAATTTTCCAAAATTCCTCCTGGTATGCATTTCTAGTTTTAAATTATTGTTGTCAGAAAAGATATTTGAGATTATTTCAGTCTTCTGAAATTGTGAGGTTTGTTCTGGGCTCAGGTTTATAATCTAGCCTGTAGAACATTGTGAGTGCACTTGAGAAGAACATGTGTTTTGCTGCTTTTGGATGGAAGGTTCTACATACAGAAGAGATCAACAAATACAGTGTGCTGTCATGGCTGACTCAGTGTTCTGAACTGATTCAAAACGTTACCTTTCATGGTCATTTTGACTTTGAGAAAGAGCCAGAAGTCACACCGTGCCAGTTAAGGTGGATGAGGACACCGTGTCGTGTTTTCACACATCTGTCTTTATATTGGACGGCGAGCGGCATTCACCGCATTGTTTAAATCACAATTTATAGTGACGTCAGGAAAGAAGACTTGCAGAACTGCTTCAGAAAGTGCCAAGAATGATGGGATAAGTAAATCTGAAGCAAGAGGGGCATTTTGAGAGGAAATTCAAGGTAATGTGTCTTTCACTGTAACAAATTTATTTTAACTTAAACATTCATTACATGTATTTGTGCCCCTTAAACGTGTGTTAGTTCACTTGGTTTTTACTGTTTTCTTACTGATACTCTGTCTGAATAATCTGTTTTACATAGTAAGATTTTGAAGTTTTTTACTATCACTGCATTGCTACTTGTCCTTGCAATTCTATTCATATTTGTTTATATGTTTAGCTGCCACAGTGTTGGATGGATACATATTTACAATCATTGTATCATCCTGATGAATTGACCCTTTTTCTATGATATAATTCCCTTCTTTGTCATAGGTCACAGATTGTGACTGAAAGTCCACTTGGTCGGACCTAAGTACAGCTACCCTGTTTCTCTTTGGGTTGCCATTGCATGGAACAACTCTTCATTCCTTCACTTTCAGCCTATGTGTGTCCTCAAACGAAGAGTGATTCTTTTGCAGGCGCCATCTTTTTGGGTCTTGGTTTGCCTTTCGTCATTCAGCCACTCTGTCTGTCTCTATTGGAGAACTGGATCCATTTACATTTACCATGGCACCTCACCTTAGGAGCTTAATTCTTCCCACAATTCTAGTCACAAACTGAATTGGACAAGAACCAAATCAAATTTCTCCATAAGGTCAGCGTTGAACCCACCCACTGAACTGGATTCAGTTCTCATCCAATTTGGTTTGTGACCAGAATCATGGAAAGAATTAAGTTTGTGAACCAAGCTACCACTGTAATGAGTTACTGCTAGAGAGGGACTTACCGTTGCCATTTTGTCCATTGTTTTCTAGTTCGTTCGTGTAAATGGTATTTTTAAGATTCTATTTCTGATTGTTTGTTGCTGGTCTATAGAAATATAATAGATACTTTATATTAACTTATACCCCATGATCTTGGTAACCTACTTTTAGTTCTAATATCATTTTTGGTAGGTCTTTTTTGTGGAATGTTCTATATAGATAATCATGCAACAAGTGTAAAGATAGTTTTATTCTCTTCTTTAATCTGCATGCCACTTTTTTTTTCTTGTCTTCTTGCTCTGGCTAAGGTCTCCAGTATGTGGTTAAATAGAAGTAGCAATACTGGGAATCTTTTTCCCAATTTGAAGGGAAACATATTCCATTTTTACTAGTAAGAACAATGTCAATTGAAAAGGTTTTGTTTTCTCTAGAAACTCTTTATCAGGTTAGGAAAATTTCCTTCTCATCCTAGCTTGCAGGGAGTTTTTTTTTTTTTTTGTCATAACTGGATGTTGAACTGTCAAATTCTTTGTGCACATGTGAATATGCACCTATTGAGATGATGGAGTGTGTTTTCTGTTTAACTCTGTTTATTTGATGAATGATATTGATTGATGTTTTAATGTTGAGCCTACTTTTCATTCTTGAGACAATTTCTGTTTGGTCATGATACATGGTCTTTAAATACATTTCTGGAAGAAGTTACTAACTCTAATGTAGTCAATTTCATTAATCTTCTCTTTTACGGTTATTTATGACTGTTGAAGTATTTTATCACTGTAGTACATGAAAATATTTTCCTATATCAGTGGCTCTGATACTTGGGAATACCTCCAACAAATATATGCAAGAATGCCACTGGGAAAATCCCAAAATCTTATTGAGAAGTATTATAAAAGTGTTTAATAAGTGAATTATCTTGTTCATGAAATTAAAAGTTCAAACTTATACAGATGTCAATTCTTCTTAAGTCAAGTTATAGATTCAATGAATCCAATAAAGTCCTAAATGGCTATTTTGTAATGGAATTTTCCATCCTGAATCTCAAGTTTTTCCATTTCATCTAAGTTTTCAAATTTCAGAGAGAAATTATGCTACCCTCTTATAAGCCGTGGAGCACCTCTTTTCATTCATGATGCTAGGAATTTGTTCCCCCATTGTTTCTCAGTCTCACCAGGGAGGCTGTCAAACCTATTAGTGTTGGCAAAGAACAAACCATTGGCTTAATTTATCCTTTCTGCTGTGTGTTGGTTTTCTTTTGAAAGAATTTCAGTGCAAAAATTTCTTGTAATACATTAAAAAATCATGCAGTATAAATTCATACACTCACACACATCACCTATAGTCAGTCCTTAAGATTTCCAGATATTGGCTCTCTCTCTCTCTCTCTCTCTCTCTCTCTCTCTCTCTCGGGGGTGCTTTTATTTTCTTTTTTGCCTTATCATTTGATAATAACTTGAAAATTTCATGGCACTTCATGCCCATGACATAAGAAAAGTAATTTTAGATCATATGTTTGAGCTGAGTTCAGTGGCATACACCAGTACCCTTGGAAGCTGAGGCAGGAGGATCTCAGGTTTGAGTCCAACCTGGGAAACTTAGTAAAACCCTGTCTCAAAATAAGAAGTTAAAAAGGGCTGAGGGTATAGCTCAATGTGAAGTCCCTGAGTTCAACCCCTAGTACCACACACACACACAAACACACACACCAATTCCTGTAAACACAACTCCTAAAACCCCCATAATTCCCTGCTTGATGTGGTTGTTACTTGTGTCCTACACAGAGGCCATGAACCCTCGTCTCCTTCCTTGGGTGACTGGGACTGTCTCTTATTCCTCTGAGAAGATTCCGGTGGGCTCCCGGGTGGGGATTCGTCACACGAAAGACAAAACCATGATGAGGAACTTGGAATTCCAGCTGTTCGTCCTCAGAGGAGCGGGGAGCTGGAGGTTGTGGCTTATCACGTCCATGTGCTGGTGCGTCAGGGCCAACCGTGTCACTGCATTTCAGCCAAATCCATTCTGCCCTGAGCACTTTATCACTGAGTCTTCTTTTTTTTTTTTTTTTGCACCGGGAATTAAACGCATGACCTCATGCTTGCCAGGCAGGCACTTATTCCACTGAGCTCAATTCCCGGCCCGAGTCTTCATTTTTAAAATGATTTTGTCTTTTCCTCCAACTTTTCCTACACTGAATCAACTCTCATTTTATACTTTAATTTTTTTTGGGGGGGGGGTTGTTCTTTTTTCATATTTCCATTGAGAGGTTTAAAATTCCTGATTTGAGTGTTTTCATCTCTTCGTGGTTGTTTATAGCCATTCAGTTAGGAGGGAATGTTTCCACTTCTAGACTTTTTTGGCAAAAGTTTGCAGTAGCCAATAGTCTTCATTCTTGCTCTGGTTATTTCGAGTTGTCCGCGTGGGTGTCACCTGGTGTCCTGTTTGTGACAGTGCAGGATGGTTGTGCGCACACCTGAATGAAGGTGATGCGTGGTTTGCTGTGTTTCTTGGCTCGGAAATGCGCTTTACCTGGTGTGTGTTAAGAGTTCACATCTGTTTTTCCAAGGCCACGTGTGAAAGGCTTGGTCCTGGGCTTAGCAATGTTGGGGTTTGGTGGAAACTCTGAGGGGCAAGAGCTAGTGGGGGTTTAGGTCTTTAAGGGTATTCCCTTCAAGGGGATTATAGGCTCTAGTCTCTCTATTTTTTTCTTTCTGGCCACCACAGGTTAACAGCTTCCTCCACAATGTACTGACTGTCTCATCACCAGCTCAAAAGCAGAAGAGCCAATCAGACATGGGCAAGAGCCTTCAACACTTTAAGCCACAATAAACCTTTTCTCTTTTTAAAATGGTTATCTCAGGTATTTTGTTACAGTAATGGACCACTAACAGTATATAGTAAAGGACAGTTTTTGATATCAATAGTGCTTTTTTCTTTTAAGGAGGGGGTCATTTATAATGTCTGATTTTGTGATTCTCTTGTGTTTCTATATGAGACCTTTAAATTCACCTTTCATTTTACTTTTCCCTTCACCAACAAATCTCCAATGGACATCGCCCTCTCCCCATTTTTTTTTTTTTTTTTTTTTTTTTTAGGCAGGGTCTCACTAGGTAGCCTAGGCTGGCCTGGAACTCTTGGCAATCCTCCTGCCTCAGCCTCCAAGTGTTGGGATTACAGGCGTGCACCACCATGCCCAGCTCACCTCCCCTTTTCAAGTTCTCCCTTCTCCCCAGGAAGCAGTGACTTCCTGAGGCCACCGCCTGCTCTCCTGCGCAGTTTCAAGTCCCTTCTCTTTGACTTCTCCAGGCCCTGTCCTCAGTTCTACAGAAGAGGCCGTGGCTTTTGTGCTGGTTTTTGTTGACAACTATAACTCCTTTCTGAAAAGCCACAAAACAGGAAATCCAGTCCTTGTTCCACATTTCAACTTCTCTCTAGAGTTTACCTTTTTCATCCTCTAGTATCTAGGTTTTAAGGGTTTTATTTTTCTTCCTCTTGCTTGCTTGCTTTTTATTTTGCCCACAATCTATAGACCTTATCAGTGAAAAAGAAATCAATTAGATAATTATTGCCAAGAGCCATTGATATCCTAGGAACACGTATCAAGAAGCTGTGGGTGATAAATTGACAATTATAAGCCATGCACGAGAGCCACAGGGGAGCCCAGGCGGCTTACAAAGAGGTTTTCACATTCTGCAGCAGGAAGAAAAGTGAAGCCCAGTTTCAAGCATTAAAGCCCTAGGGGCTGAGCTCCAGAGGCGGCCAAACGCCCCCCGGCTCACCTATGTGTACGCTAGGCTCTGAGTGAGATAAAAATTCAATCCTGACATATAGAAGACTCTCAAATGTTTAGGACCAACAGATCCTACTGGATTGCCGAAGGCCTCAGAAGTGCCCATCCTTCTGTATTAAGAAAAGCTCCTCCTTCCTTGTTTGGAGAGGGAGGACACAACAATCTGTTCCCCCACGGGACAGCATGGAGCCCCTCAGATCTGCCCCACAACCCATTCAACTGCACCGGAACCTGGTCGAGGAAATGAGTCCCCTAATAAAGAGGGTGCCCAGCCAGCGCCCCCTGGCAGGACACGTGGGCATACGCTTGTCAGTAGAGACACAAGGGTGCGCGATGGAGCTGGAACCTGGGACTGCACGGAGGAGACCTGTGGATTTGGAGCTCTCTCCCGAGAGACAGGATTCAACACGCTGGCAAGGCCCCCAGAAGATGGTGCGAACACGCTACTAAGATGTCTCTTAGTACCGTGGAAAAGCAATGAATGGCCAAGTCTAAGTAAAATTGAAAGTGCAGCATTGCTGTCGCAGATGGTAGAAGAAGCGATTAGAAGAAATGGGGAAAGGTGAGACTCGAGTGAGGAGACCATGCACAATCAGAAGACCGCCCAGGCGATCTGGAACTTTCTGAGGTCATAGGAATGAGCCGCTGATGCGAACCACGGTCACTGAAAAGCTCAGGGACAGCTGCTCCAGAGAGAGGCAGAGGCTCAGGAAACTCCTTCGCAGAATGAGATCTACGAATAGCAAAGCGGGGTGAGGCGCCCTGAGACCATGGCAGGCAGGTGGCAGGAAGGGAGGAAGTCATGGTCACGAAAGAGAGCAGCCGGGACAGAGCATAAGCTGAGGGGTCCCGACCCTCAGAGTGTTAGGGACGAGGTTTCTAGACCACGGCAGCCCAGGGGTGAGATGTGCTAGCAAGGGTGGCCTCGGCCCAGACCAGCAGGGGAACACAGGGTGGCCAGGGCCCTGAGTAAGCGCTGGGATCCCCGGCTGTGTTCCCCAAGCTGAGCCAGTTTTCACTGCGCAGCCCACTGGCTGCGGCGGTGGCACCGGTGGCACCGTCCCTGGCAGGAAGTGTCCTGCAGTATCACAGCAGATCCTGGCCGGGACCTGCGGCCAGAGCCCGGGTAAGTGTGTTCTGGTGAACAGAGCGCAGATGTTTCAAGGACTGCTGGACACAGGGTGGACAGGGTCACCACAGTGCCTTTAGTCGCTTTGTTGCGGCTGCTTCAACGGCCTGAATGGATTCGAAACATTTCCTTTGCTTGGTCATTTTGACTTTGGAAAGAGTCAAAGGTCACTTGGTGCCAGATCTGGTGACCAAGGCGGATGAGGACACGCCGTTATGGTCTTAGGAACCCGCCTTTCCACTGGATGGTGCGCGGCACCAGCAGTCACTGAGTCTTTGATCCAACCTTATAAGAACACTCACAAAAAAGAACTTCAGGGCTGCTTGAGAAAGCGGAGGAATGATGGGACCAGTGTGTCCAAAGCCAGGGGAGTATTTTGAGGGAGATTGATAACAATGTGTCTCTCACTATAATACATTTTTCAAATGAATTTTAAAAATATAAATGTTCACTGTATATTTTGATCACAAAATATTATGCATTTTTAAATGCTGATGACTTTTTTTTAAAAAAGAGTTAAATAACTGGAGAGACATCCAAGTTTGCAGATTAGAAGATTTAGCATAACAAAGTCCAAATTTACCCAGATTTAATCTACAGACTTGATACATTCTTTTTCCTGCATCGTGAGGGATTGAACCCTCACGATGGTCTCACATATCCTATGGGCCTCTACTGCTGAGGTACATTCTAGTCCCCAGTTGAATAAAAACTGCAAGACTCTTTTACAGTCATAAGCCTATTGCACAATATGCATGAAAAAGCCCTACCCTTCAAATAGCTAAAACAATCTTAACAAGGCAGAATAAAATGGGAAAGATTATTCTACCCTGTAAACCTTACAACATGTTATGCTCCTACCTAGATGTCACCGCCAAGCCTCATGGGATCATGGGTGCATGATAATTGGATTTGCACACTGATGGCTCAGCATAGTTGTGGGGGAAGGACGTCCTAAAGAGGGGAACCCCAACCTGGATGTGGGTGGCACCAACCAATAGGCTTGTAGCCTAGATGGATTAAATTCTTTGTTCAAGAAGAACCTGGACTTTTAAGTCCAGCCACCCTGAGCCACTTGTTAGAAGCAAGTTACTTGATATCCAAAAGACCTCAGTCACTGAGTTACTCAGGCTGGACTCCCACTTGTAATCCGCCTGCCACAGCCTCCCAAGTAGCTGAGATGATGGGTGGAGGTCACTGTGCCTCACCTGTCCTCAAGTTTTTGAGGACTTTCCATATGACTTACCTCCCCCAGCGATGAGGAAGGGTTTCCTTTTCTCCACCTCCTTGCTAATGCTCCTCACCTGTCTTTTTGATAATAGTCACCCTAACAGGTGTGAAGTGAGACACCTCTCTGTACTGTTGAGTCCCAGTGCCCCAGGGATGAGTCACATTGAACATTTGTCCTGTCTCTGATCTGTGTCTTCTCTTGAGCAGTGTCTCCCCAGGTCCTTGGGTTATTTGCCTTCTTCTTTTCTAATGAGTTGTTTGGTTCCTTGTGCACTAACCTCACTTCACACATATGGGTTTGCTAATGTTTTTCCCCATTCCTTACATATTTTCCCTCTGTTGTTTCCTTTGCTGTGCAGAAGATTTTAATTTGGTATGGTCCTGTGTCTCTGTATTTTCACTTCTGATGCTTGTGCTTTTGGGAGCATTGCCTGGACCAGCACAAGGAATCCTCTCGCTTGATTTCTTGCAGTCGTTTTAGTTTCAGGTCTGAGGTAAGTCATTAATCTACTTAGAGTTGAGTTGTCTATATGAGATAAGAATAAGTGTCTAGGTCCATTCTATCACATGTGGATATCCAACACCATTAGCAAAGAGATTGTCTTTCCTTCATTGTGTGTCCTTGTCATTTTTGTTGAATATGAAGTGACTGTACCTGGTGGGTTCATTCCTGAGGTTTCTATTCTGCTCCATTGGTTTACATATCTGGTTTTATTGAGGGGCTGTGCTCTTCCAACTACTATAACTTTGTAGTATATTTGAAATCAGATAATCTGATGCCTCCAGCTTTGCTCTTTTTGTTCAAGATCTTTTGTTTTTTTGCTCTAGCTATTTGATACTTCTTGTGGTTTTGTATAAATTTCAAAGGTTCCCCCCCAATATTGGTGAAATGTGTCATTAGAATTGTTAGGGATTGCATTGGACCTGTAGATTGCTTTTGTATGGACATTTTAACATGAAGGGGCCTTGGGTGTGGATGGTTTAGTTACGCAAACGCATGCCATGTGAGCTGGTATAGTGTGCTATGCTGCATACTAAGTACAAACAAGCAACAGAGGTGACCACTACTCTTTAATAAATGCTTACATATGTGTCCACTGAAAGGCTCTTCTTTCCCATGTTTAGTGATGCTTAACAAGGGCAGGCCACAAAGAGAGGCATCCTGACCCTTGGGAAGTGGGGCTCTCCATTCACACTTAATCAGGAAAACACCCCTAGGTGCTTCTAGGGGGTCAACAGGGTCCAGGACACAAGAGCAACATGATGTTGCAGGGAGAGAAGGGAGGAGCCTCAGAAGGGGCAAGAACCAGATATATTTCCCAAGGCCACACTCCCAGGCACACCAAGTATGCTTTAGTAATCTTGTGTTACTCAAGCCAACCAGGCTGACAAGATTCACCATTATACCAGGCCTTTCAGTTCTCTAAGATTGATGGCTTTAAGCACTGGGTCATAACTGGATTCCTTGGAACTTCAGCCACAGCAAGATGACCTCTGCCTACCTTAAGCCACAGACGAGGTCATGAGAGAGAAGAGGCCCCCATGCTGCAAGGCTTCAGGGACCTGTGTCCTCAGCAGCCGGCAGGACAGTGAAGGGAGGATCTAGAGGAGAGAGTTTGCTAGGAGGGTTGGACACGAGGACAGTGGGGTCATAAGGACACGAAGTCCTGAGGAAATTAGCCCCGAGGCCCTAACAGATAGGATAGTCATGGGGGTGCACAGTTGGGGCTGCCTTTGACTCCTGCCAGTGGAGGAAAAAGGCCTTGAATGGGGTAAATATGTGAGCATCCCCCAGAGAGTGGAGATCTAAAGAGCTTTCCTGTTGGGACCAACTGCCCGGCAAAGGCAACTAAAGAGAAATCGATTTAATGAGCTCACAGTTTTGGAGGCTTTGGCCCGTGGTTGGCTGGTTCCAGGGTGGAAATATGGTGGAAGGATACGGAGAGCAAACCTGCCTCATTCACGGCCACTGGGAAGCGGAGCACAGGGACAGTGTAGAGAGGAAAGGACCAGGGACAGTGTAGTCCTCAAGGTCACACTGCCACTACCCACCCAGAAACACTCAGAAATGTGCTTTATTAACCCCTAGGTGGCTCCCAAGCCAGTCAGGTTGACAATCCAGCTTGACTGTCAAGAGAGGAGGTTCGCAAAGTCGGGGGTCCCTCTCTGACCCCGAGGAGAGGTGAATGGGCGTCACAGAGCCTAGAACTTGCCCTTGGTGTGTAAGTGGAGCTAAATAAGAATGCGTGGAGATCACACAGGCAAGAAATCAGCTGGGGAGCTCAGGCTGGGCCCCATCCGTAGCTGGTGTCACTAATCAGTGGCACCTACCCTCACTAGTCCTGGGTCAATCTTACAACCCTTAATCCCTGGACTATAGAAGGGTCAGTACTTCCCAGTTGCTCACGGGATGAATTTTAGTCTTGGAAGACAGGACTCATCTGATCCCCAGAGCCCTTTCGGAATTTGGTTTTTGGTGCTCCCTTCCCGGGCTGCTTTTCTTCTCTCCATTTCCGCAAGGGATTAATCCCAGGACCCTCCACCAAGAATGTGAAAATCCTCGCATGCTCAGGTTCTTGATGTAATACCAAGGTGCAGTATTTGTCTAGAATGTCGCATCCTAAACTTTAAATCATCTCTAGATCACTCGTAATACTTGATACAGTGTAAACGTCATGTCGCTGTTATACTGAATTATTTAGGAAATCATGAGGGGAAAAAGCCTGCATGTATTCCGTACGATTTTTCCCCTGAATGTCTTTAATTTGCTGTGGCTGAATCTGCAGATGCTGAACTGGCCAAGAGACAAGGCTGACAGTGCTCCTGTCTTCCTGTTTTTCGCAGCTTTTCCTTTCTCCCTAAAACTAGCGATGAAGCCCTGACTGGTCTCAAGAGAAGAGATACACCCGCACTGAAAGGGAGAGAAGTTGGCCGGGAAAGTGCCGTCTCCGCTGCTGTCCCTGTTTTTGAGAGGTGGAAGCAGAGGCCTGGCAGAGGTGGCGGCCAGTCCGGCTTGAGCACTCTCGCCTCTCTGTGGAGGATGCGGTGCCCTCGGGCTGGGGACTCTGCCATGTGGCCCTCGGCAGGACAGCCTGCGGTGGGAACCAATTGGAGGGACTCACAGAGGCTGCCTCACTGGGTCGCCCAGAATGGACGGAGTTGTGGGACTCGGGAGCACTGGACAAACAGCTGCAGCAAGACTGCACTGAAAGGGATGGCTTTGCTTCACTCACTTAACAATTCCCTGCAGGAACCTTCCGGACCACGGCTGTCTTCGCTTTTCACAGCAGTTGTCCCCGTCTCTTCTTGCCCAGGGCTGCTGGTCTCGCTTCCCCAAATATAAGGGGCTCTATCCTTCCGGGTCCTGCTCCAGACCCAGCATTTAGCACTCACCCTCTGTCAAATGGACAAATGTCCTTTTGCATTGCATCTGCTGGCATATGAGGTGTGATCAAAACATAAGGTGGATATTTAAATATAACTTTAAAAGAATTTATTGCAGTAAATTATACATTGCTATGAATCCTCCTCAAAATACACCCCTTGCTTTGAATATACTGACTCACTGCTTTTGCCACTTTCTAAGCAGTTCTGGAATCTTTCCTGAGTGTCTTCATGAGATGTGATTAAAAAAAAAAAAATACAGAGAATTGCAGATGTGGTGGAATCCCAGAGGGCCGAGGCAGGACTGGCTTAAGTTCGAGGCCAGCCTGGCTACGTAGTGAGTTACAGGGCAGCCTGAACTACATAGTGACACCCTGTCTCAGACAAAGCAAAGCAAAAGAAAACACAGTGAATGCTGCTGCCGAGTGCCACCTAAAGGAAAGGCAGGTCTCTGAAGAAAAATAATGTGCGTCCTCATCCAACTGATTCACCAGATCTGACACTGTGTGACTTCTGGCTCTTGCCCAAAGTCAAAATGACCATGAAAGGGAGACGTTTTGAATCGATTCAGGACATCAAGGCAGCCATGGCAGCACAGCTACAGACATGCAGGAAACAGGACTTGCAGAATGGCTTCAGAAAAGGCCAGCCTGATGGGCTATGTCCAAAGCGAGGGGGAGCACTTTGAGGGGGCTCACAGTAATAGGTCTTTTAATGAAATTTTTAATAATTTGGAACAGTAATTGTATTTCTGGATTGCAGTCAGCACCAGTGAGCCACTGTGGATGGGGGTGCGCTTGTGGCCACAGCCAGTGGCATCATGAGTCCTGTTGCAGGTCCCTGGTGGGGGACTTACTGCCTCAGGGACTGTGGCTGTACCTCTTCTTTTGTTCCACTCTAACAATTGGTTGCAGTACTTTGCTTTGAAGAACTTCGGTATTAACCATTTGTATGCACCCCTTTCCCCACAGTAAGCTCACCTGGGCACAGGTCACCCCCAGAAGGAAACTGTGGAAGGAATGAGGGCCCTGGGAGGGAGGAGTCTGCAGGGCTCAGGCACTAAACCCCAGCTGTGTGGTCTCTACTTCAGACCTACTTACCAAAAATATTCTCACATTCTAAAGACACTCTGGGTCAAAAACACCTACTTGTTGGCTGGTTTGGACCACATAAGCCACTTTAAAAAAATAAGTAAATAAACCTTAGACATATAGACTTGAATACATCATAATTCTTGGTTCAGGGCATAATATTGTTACCGGGCCATGCATGACCCTCTGTGTCATTCATTCTTTTGTTCTCACAGCCTCTGGAATGGATATGCATGGAGCCTGTTACAAGCTCAGGTTAAGCACCCTTTACTTGGTGTCCATGGGGTTAATTAAGCCTGCTCTCTGCAATAACCCTGGGCCACTGCATGGCGCAGGCTCTCAAGGGGGAAAAGCCCCATTTGCATTTAGGTTATGCCCCTTGACGTGAAAATTACTTCACTTCTCTGTGCCTGATTTTTCTCACTTGTCCAACTGGGGTTCCATCTGTCCCTGCACTGTAATGTCATTGAGAACATTACGGTGATAATTCAGGTCCAAGCGCTCTGATCTGTGCCCAGCATGCAAAGCACCCTCCAGATTAGCTTTGGCTGCTGGTGTTGCTGGTGGGGAGAGGAAGCCTCTCTGTGCCTCTTGCTGGTGGCTGGTGACACAGGAATTCGCCACACAGGACGCTGGGAAGGAGCTGTGCTAGACCTGGGAGAGTGATGCCATCCTGGGAGAACGCAGCTTTCCAGGCCACTTTCTGAAACCTGATGATTGTTTCTTTCTTTTGTTTTTGTTTTGAATCAGGAATCGACTCAGGACCTAAGTGAGGTGCTTTTGCTGCTGAGCTATACCCCGGCCTGACCTGATGATTCCTTTTGCAGCCCTTGACCTTGATCTTTCCACGTGGTCTAAGCCAGTGTTACTGAAACTTTGTGCCCCAGAATCACCCGAAGGCCTGGTTAAACCAGTGTTGAATTTAGCAGGCTGACAGGGCTGCTGAGAATTGGTAATTTTTTGTTCCTTGCAGCACTGAGGGTTGACCCTGAGGCCTTTCCACTGAGCTACACCCCAGTCCTATTTTACTGATTTGTCAGCAGGGTCTTTTGAAGTCTCTAAGAGAATCTGTACTTGTAACAAGTTTCCTGCTGATGTTACTGCCCTTGCTGGTCCAGGGACCACACTTTGAGAACGGCTGGTCCAAACAAGTAACTGAGGGAGAGAAGAGGAGGTCAGGGAGGCTTCGTGGAGGTGAAGCTCTGCAGGAGTGAGAACTCGCCCAGGGGAGAGGCCGTGTGGGGTGGGGAGCAGGGATGGGGCTGGCATGTGGGGGACCAAGCTGGTAGGTCTCGGGGCCCAGAGGCGCTGGGCCACAAGGCCAGGTGTGAGGTCCGGCATCTACTTGGTGGCTCTTGATGTACAAGATGGTTGGAGACCAGAAGAGATGAAAGCGGAGCTGACAGGCAGCATGGACAGGCAGGAGAGTGGGTGGTACACAAGGCTGGCAAGGACCGGACAGCAGATGGAGAGGCAGACAGCACTGGCCTTCAGCCTGCCCAGCCTCCTTCACTGCTGGAGGATCTTCCTCTGTAACAGGCACACAGTCCAAACCAAGTGTTGGGGCCCTTCATTCTCAGAGGTCATGAGAGGAAGTATTGGTTTGTAATTATTTTTAAAACATGAATTAGGAGAGAATGGCATTAAAAAATCTTGGTTCACTGCACATGAGGGTATTGTTCCATCAGATTTACCTCAGGTTTGCATGTGGGTCATAGCCCAAGGGGCTAAACATGGGCTCTGGACAGCTTCTGGCTCCTGCAGCCTGGGTTGGGGTGGCCTCTCCCTCCAGCCAACCTGGCCATAGCACAGCACTCAGGCCTGTCTGAGCATGACCCCAGTGGACAGGCCCTGTGAACTCCAGGTCAGGAGGGCTGAGTGGAGAGGGCACAGGCGCAGAGAAGCCGCCCTAGTGGACCCCACACAGGAGGGAATTTTGGACAGGACGTGGACTTTGTAGGGGGGTTTGGAGCCCAGGGGCTTTAGGAAGCATGGAGATGGTGACTTAACTTGCCTGGCTGGTGTTCAGAGTAGAATAAGAAAACTCAGTTTAAAAAAGTAAGCTTGAGGCCCAGCAGAGAGAAAGTCGAGACTGGAGGAAGACTTTATCCATCAATGAATGAATTCAAACAATGGATGTGGAAGCTGAGGCCCATCTGCCCACTGCCTGCCTGGGACACAAAGGTGGGCTCTGAAGGCCCTGGCTGTGTTCTTCCAGGGAACCCCCCAACCCCACCCAAGGGCCTAACATCTGCGTGTGGTACATTAGGGAATCTACAAACATCTTGGGTACATAGCAGGTGGACACCACAACTACGTTAGGACCTGAGGGCCTGACCTATGCACTCCTTACCCCACTGGGTGAGGAATACCTGAGTTAGAGGCCCTGGAGCCACCAGCACATTTGTCAGCATTTCCCCAAGTCTTTAGCAAGAATCTAGGCAACGTGATAATTGGGACTGAATTTGTTTTAAAAAAGTTATTTTCCCTTTTGAATGGGCCAATCTCTTTTTAAGAAATTGTATATGGAGCTGGGTGTGGAGGTTCACACTTGTAACCCTAGCATTCAAGAGGGTGAGGCAGGACTGCCGTGAGTTCAAGGCCAGACTGAACTGCATAGTGAGATCCTGTCTCAAAAAAATAAACTCAAAATAGTTACAAAATGCTGCTTATTGTAACTTATGGCCCATATAATTCCAAAAACTGTTAATTTAAAAACTGAATCTTTGCATTCTTGATAGTCATGCAGAGAGGAAAAGAAAACTGTTTAGGAAGAGGGGGTGATCATGGATGGGTCGGAGGTGGGAAAATGACCGTATTTAAACATTGTAGGGGTTTTAGAACTGCAGAGCACTGGGATGAAAAGGAGGTTCGCAGTACTATAATGTCCAGGAGCCCAAGTTCCTGCTTCTCCACTGCTTGGTGTTTGATTGGGGGTACTCTGCCAGTGTGTGGACCACTCTCTACCCAGCCTACAGTTCTCCAAAGCTTGGGGGACAATGTGTGCTGTGTGTGCCCTGTGCAGTCACACACGGGGCTTCCAACCTTCTGTCCTGAGGCCCCATGCTGTGGACACAGCCTCATTCCACACCTGGGACACTGAGCTGGGTTTGCTCGGGCTCAGAGGATGCAGGAGGGGTGAATCCAGCCCTTGTGACCACAGATTCCATCCAGGGCTTATTTTCCACCCAGAGCTCCTTATCCGAAGCCTCTGGTCTCACAGCCCCAAGAACTTTATCTACGGGGAATTTTCCACAATTTTCAGAAAGGAGCACCCACACAAAAGTGTTGGCAGTTTTAAAAATTGCACATGAAGAGGCCCAAGTCACTTTTGTTGTCCTCTTTTCTTAAACTGATTTAATGCCATGGTTGGCCTAATTTATTTTCTAGTACACTACACATGCCAGCTCACAAGAGGTCTTGAGCATTCCACTCCACCATGGCTGATTTAGCGCACGAGCGCGTCTTAACCCTCTTTTTATGCTATAAATGTATAGAACATCAAGAACTGCATCTTATTTCCTCTTACCCATCTTGATTGAGGCAGAAAAAGGATAAACAGCAAGTGCTGTTGCAAATATCCATCCAAAGTGGTAATTATTGCATCATTATATTCGCTATTTTACTTGTCATGTACCATTAGAAGGTAACAAGATCATTGTCAGTCAAAGATTGTGGAGATAATTAGAGCATCTATAGGTTAGCAGGAAATCAAATCGGTGCTGGTACCCATCAATGCCGAGGCGTTGAACATAATTAGAGGGAAAATATGCAAAGGTTGAGATGAATAAAGCCCTGGGGATTAAATACCGTGACTGATTGGAGTGACTCTTCCACGTTCTGACACTGTAGATGGTGACATCAAAATAGGTGTACAATAGAAGGCAGCGAGGTCTGCCAGAAATAGCTCATCAAGACGCCACTGGGACTGTCTGCAAGGTGCCAGGCAGTGCTGGATTTGGAAAAACACAGCATTTATCGTATTTTCCAACCTACTAGCTTTGCTTCATGATTTTCTCCAAATCCAGGAGTCAAGTATTACGATATAACACGGTGCTGAGAAGTGGGTCTTTACTGACAGCCCCGATTAGACCCAAGAGGCCTGCCCATTTCCGTATCAGGGCTAAGCGTCCTTGGCAGCGGTCAGCTCCCCATGGAGCTGCCAGAGTCCACAGCACCCCCTCCCAATCCAGAGCCCCCCATTTGTTTTTGTCCCTTCCTCATGCCCATTCAGCAGCCTCCCAGGCCTGCCAGCCTTGACTGTGGCTGGCTTTTTTCCAGTAGGATACAAACTCCAATCCAAACAGCAATTCCATCATGTTGATACAAGAAATTTTTAACAATTTTTTTTAACATCTTAAAAAACAAAACAGAACAGATTTTAGAGGACAGGAAGGAGTCTGCAAACGGACGAGGGATATGCCACCATCATTTGAGACACAGAAACAGAGTATCTGGAACACGGAACCGACGGATGGAGTCCACAGATCGGAAAGCGAAGGACCAAGCAGGCGAGCGCGGTTGTCAGGACCCGCATCGGGTTTCTTGTCAACGGGAGGGACCGGCAAAGGCTTCTGCCGTGAGCGTGGAGCAGACTCGAGACACAAACGGCACTTGCTCACTTGGCCCACACATAGGCTCGTCTACGCCTCGGCATTGAACCCGGCGACAGCTTCCCGGGACGTTTACAGCCTTTTGTGCACAACACACAGAAGCCAAAGAATCCATAACCCATGGTGTGGGGTGCAAATGTCTAGAGAAACTAACTGGCGGGTCACTAACTGAGCTGGGGAGTGGCCCGCCCGGTGAGGGAGCCTCCAAGTCGAGGTGTTTCTTGCACACGTGTGGCTTCTTCCCTAAGCAAGGATGGCCATCTCACACAGACAAGCAGCAGCAAGCTTGGTTCACATTTTTTAATAACATGGCACAGTTTACATAACACAAGGAGGCTCCGCCGATGAGAACATGCTGAAGATTCAGTTGCTTCACTTTTCTTTTCACATAGGATCTAGAAAGGACTTTATTACATACAGGGTTAACAGCAAAAAGGTCTGTATAGAACAATCTCTTTACAATACTGAAAGCTACCACTACAGTTCCAGTGTACATATTCCTTGGATTTTTTTTCAGTTGCCTTTAAAAAAAAAAAAAAAACACTGCACAACATCTGGTGTTCACAAAATCTGAAGCTCACAACTAAACCTTCAGTTTACTACTAAAATAGATCTCTCTGCTTATTAGAAACAATGGTCTGTAGTTAACTTTTTTTTTTTTGCAAAAACAGGATAACAACGTCAGATAGCACTTTAATATACTAGAAGACCAAATGGAACTAATTTTATTTCATACATGTATTTTACAGTCCAGTAGACAAGATATATTGTATTTCTCTGCTAGTAAAGTCATATTCTCTCCAAGTATGTAGACAAGAGGCTTAATGTATTATAAAAGTATCATGAAGAGACAATAAGACTGATGCCAACTCAAAAACACACACACATACAAGACTTTTCTCTGCCACCTTTCACCCTCTGTAATTCTCGAAGGCTGCACTAGGCTGACCTGTTTCAGCTATTCCCAGAAATAAAGTCTCATGAAGACTAACTGGAATACGACGAGTCACACTGGGAAGCGTGCACCTTAAACCCATCAGCAAGGACTGCAGTGAAAACACATCCATCATCTGAGAAAACGTGAAGCTTTCTTTCAGGATCTGTTTGGATGTCATTAACTCGCATTACAAAATGAGGAAGTGTGTACAGATATGAAATAGGACACACTAAAAAAGGAATGGTTCCCACGTGAGGTGTGTGTGGAATCACCCGACCGGCGGTGAGAAGATTCTGGCAACCTGCTTCCCACCGACACCACCATCTGCCCCTGATCCTGGTGTCTAAATCCCATCTTCCCCAGCAGTGCTTGCTCCTGTCCTCAGTTACCTAACTGGGGTGCATCCCCCACCCCCAGCTTCCCCAGTCCCCAAACAGCAACTTCAGATGCAAAGTTCCAGCCTGGGGTCCAATTTGCAAAATAGGGTGCTTCTCCATTTGAAAAAAAACAAGCAAGGAAAACAGAGTCGTATCACCGTAAGCGCTTGTTTAGGGAAAATATGACCTTAAGTATGTTGTAAATGGATCTGAAAAGGCTCCTTTAAGTTGGGCGGGCTTCTGTGAAAAGCCCTAACATTCATTGCATAGTTGAAGGGTTTAGCTGTCTGTAACAACATACGGCAACACAGCCTTAGCGGGCTGCGCTCACTGATACCGGGTTTGCAAATAGCACATTTTAAGAAGTATTAATGTATTATGTTACTTAATCTTTATCTATTTACATTTGTACAAAGTAAAGCTTTCATCTTACCCTTTTGCATATATGAACCATCAGCTCATGAAGCAATCTTTTTTACACGCTATGTACACACGGCCTTCCCTTCCCATCTGAAAGAGCTCTGCGTGACGGATCGCGTGGGCTCCCCCCACCCCCCAATTATCATCCGACTAGTGTGTGTTGTCCTCGTCACTGTTTTGGTTCAAATCAAAAAGTTTCGTATAAGGAACAAAAAAGAGGAGGAGACATGAGGACATACGAGTTGGCTAAAAGATCTGAAAAATTTCAACATATAATATACAAACATTTCAAAATCTGCGCGGAGTCTGTACACTGTACAGGGGCGGAACGCGGCTGCTCGCGCGCGGCGGGAGGGAGGCAGGAGTCCCCTCGGCCACTCGCTGTGTCTCTCTCTCGCCCCACGTCCAGGCCTTCCTGTCCCCCCTCACCGGGCTTCGATGTCCTTGAGCGTGTGCGAGGGGGGCCTCTCCCGGATCTCCGCCGACAGCGGGGTAGTCCTGCGCGGGGACCCCGGGCGGCCCCCCAGCGTGGAGATGAGCGGTGGGGGCGCGCTCAGCGCCGCTGTGGGCGGGGTCTTGTTGAGCAGCCCGTTCTGGTGGCCGGCAGTAGGGCTGATGCGGGGGTAGTGCATGCTCGGGAGCCCCGGCGCCAGCAGGCCGGGGTGCGGCAGGTGTCCGTCCAGCGCGGCGGGGTGCACGGAGTGCAGCCGCGGGTGCTCGTAGTCCTCCCGCAGCAGGTGCAGACGCTCACGCTCGTCCAGGTGTGCGCCCCGCTCGTGCTCGCGCCGCGGGTCCACGGGCAGCGGGGGGTGCGGGTGGTGGTGGTGGTGGCTGTAGTCGTGGGGCTCCCGGTCCCGGAAGGAGCGGTCGGCCTCGTAGAGCCGGGGGGCAGAGAGCCGGTGCAGCGGGTCACTGCGCAGCAGGAAGTCCCTGGCCAGCGGGTCCCTGCGGTGCACGTCCAGTTCCCGGTAGGGGTCCCTCAGGGGGTCCCGGATGGGGTCCCAGTGGAAGGAGGGGTACGGGAAGCGCTCGCCGCCAGGAATGGGGCTGAGGCCCATGAAGGGGGTCATCATGCGAGTCCTGTCCAGGCTGCTAATGCTGTTCATGGGGTGGATGCCCGTCACCCCCACCGTCATGGGCATGGACGCCAGCGGCCCCGCGTGCACGCCCGCCGAGGTGCTGGGCGGCGGCGGCTCCGAGGCCCGGTGGGCCTGTGCGGCGGCGGCGGCGGCGGCGGCGGCCTCGGGCGCCAGGTCGTGGTCCTCCTTGCGCTCCTCCTTCACCTTGACCTCCAAGCTCTTCCTGGGGTGCTCATAGGCCGCCTCGCCCTTGCGTGGCTCGGCCTCGCGGCTCGAGGTGCTGCCTGGCCGGGCGCCGTCCGCCGCGGGGGCGCGCGGGAAGGGCGAGGGCGCGCGGGGCCCCTGCTTGGCTTCCTCGCCCGCGGCGCGCGCCTCGTGGCCATGCGCGTCCTTCTCGGGCGCGTGGCCCTCCTTCGCCTTGTGCTCCTCGGCGGCCGGGTCCTTGCGGGGTTCCGAGTGCTCTCGCTCCCTCTCTTTGGGTTTGTCTTTCTCGCGAGCCTCTGTGTTCAAGTGACCCCTGATCTGTTCGGCGGAGCTGCGATTATGTCCCAGGGCGCCCACCGGGAGGATAGGTGCTGGTGAAGGATGGCTGGAGTGTCTCTTCTCAACGCTGTCCCTGGGACGGAAAGAGGGACACAGGACACGAATGAAGCGGGCCTGTCACGGGGAAGAGGGGCTGCAATGAGATGGCGGTGGAAAGGGCCGGCCGGAGAGGTCCCGCCAGCCCCGATCTGAGCACCTGGATTTTAGAGGAAGCTTAGCGGGGTGAAGCACTGGGGCCGAGGCAGCGGAGAGTCTAGGGGACACTGCTCTGTCTGTGTTCAAGAGCCACGTGCCTCAGGATCGGAGAGCTTTCACAGAGCCAGGACGGGCCAGGCCCAGGCGGCCCCGAGGGGGCTGTGGTACCCAGATTTTCAGTATGGGATCGGTTTGTGTTAAGAGTCACAACCTAAGGGCCCAAATGCAAGGAGCACTTCCCACGCCGCACAGAGAGCACTGGAAGGCAGAGTTTAATGTAAACATTCAGGGGGTCGTGGGCCACTGACCCTCAGACCAGAGGCCTCTTTCCAGAGGGAAGGATGCTGACAAGAACAAGCTCTAAGACACAGGTCTGAAAGGAAACCGCTTCCCTGGACTCCCGGGTGGCAAAGGATAAGGAAGCCAAAATCTGGCAGGTGGCTGGAGGCAGGGCAGTAGAAGTGGGGCCACAAACACACAACCCCGTGGGGGAAAGAGAACGAGTGAGAGAGCACCCATCTAGAGGCAGGGAACAGTGCCAGAGAGCTGCTTTGGATGGGGACAGAAAATGCAGGACAAGGTAAAACTTGGAGACTAAGATGAAGAATCAGGAAAGTCTTGGCAGAGCCCAGACAGCCCGCAGAGGGAGGGGAGGAAGAGACACACACAGGGCGCCTCGTGGGCAAACTGGTGGCCGGGGGAGAATTGAGGAGATGCCCCTGGTAACAGGTGAAGGCTGAGAAGGAAGACCTTAAAAGGAAGGTCAGAAGAAGAGGATGTTTCATCAAGTTTATTTTCAACTTCAGTGCAAAAGGCCATGATGATGCCATCAGGACAAGTCTGAGAGCTTCCACCGGCCACATCCTACACTCTGCTCGGCTTCGGGAGGGCATCGGATGGGGCTTGGCCGCCCTGGGCTGCCTCTCTCTGCCAGGTTACAACTCAGGGCTAAAGGCTGAAACTGTCTCCTCACTAGGGAAAAGAACTTCGATCATACGGAGTTGACGGGAAATTTATCTTTTTATTTTGTAAGAAAGGGATCCATCAGCCTGGCGTGATGGCCTGTGAAGATCATCTGCCAATCTGCCACACTCACAGCCTGCAGAGCTGCACAGTTACCAGCTATCAGGACACACACACATATACACAAAGTATATACAGTAAAGAAAACTGAAAGGCTTGGATCCAATTTGACGCTGAAGTAAGTGGTCATTAGATACTCCTTGCTTACCAGTTCATTCAGAAGGAGTACAGTGTGTGAAAGAAAAGAGACCGTCTGTCAACAATGCTTAGGATAGTCTTCAGAAAAAATCCTACAAGCCACTTTCTCTTTAAGGCTACTTCTTTTTAGGCAGGGGTTACCTTGTACTGAAATAATAATGGTTAATAAAATTAATTATCCATCGGTGAAACCAACCCCAAGCTGCTTGCTGGCATTTCTCTAGATTTAGATTAGTGAGAGTTTACTGGTTATCTGTGAGTCCCAGGTTTTGAGTTTGAACAAAACTTGAGAAAAATATGGTGAGATAAAAATGCAAGCATGACTTTCTAAATGCAAACAAAAAGAGAGAAAGAGAAAAACCTATGGGTGATTGAATGGACTACACGAACTTGAAAGCAAATATGGCATTGATTCATGCTGTGAGTGTTTGGTCCAAAGCTCCAACTCTCTGTCTCACGGAGGAAGATTTCTGTTTGGCATCTTAATGCTTCAGGGACTTTGGATGCTCTGTGTCTCTCACTGCACTAGGGTCCTATTCTGAGGTCACTGCACACCGAATGCCCTGGGGTGCTGGCTCTGGGACTCAGGGGGCCTTGCTGCCTGAGAGGGTGCTAGGACTCCTGGGTAGCTGAAGCTCGAGGCTGGGACGGGGAGGGCGGGTGGCCGGTTCCATCGGTACGTGGCACAGAGCGGGCTCCCCCATTGGGACTCGAGAGCGGTTTCTTTCCGTACCTTTCTTTGTCATCTTTACTAACGGATGAGTCTCGTTTATCTACATCTCTATCTCTGTCATGAGCTGCAGCGGACGCGCTGCGCTCCAGCTCCCCTGGCTTCAGCCAGGGCGGAGGGGTCGGGAACGACGGAGGCGTTCGGTGCAGCCGGTTCCAGGGTTCGTGAGGGTTGCTAAAGCTCTGCACACTGGGGCCATCCTTGTGGCCGAACACTGAGTTGGGTGCTGAAATGGTGAAGTGGAGAACAAAAAGGTTTAAGAGAAATTATATAATCTGCTGTAATGAAGGTACTTACCAAAAAACTTTTAACAGCATTCAGAGTTAAAATGAATACATATTATTGGGAGCTGGAAAAGGAAAGGAGATTAACAAATGCATTAGAGGAAGTCTTGTCCTACACTGGAGATGCAGCTCAGTTTTTTTTTTTTTTTTAAAGACCAAAAGCAGATGTGGGGTGGGGGTGAGGGAGGAAAGATGAAAAGGAACGAACAGGTGTCATTTCCACCTAATGAAACATAGCCGGTGCATGCAGAAGTTCAGGCATGCAGGAGATGCGGGATGATGGTGCGACTCGGGTCGGACCCTCAACGCCAAGTAGGACAGGTGGTTTCCTCTGCTCGTCTGCTAAGGTGCCCGCTACTCTTTCCAACATTAGCAAACTCAAACCAGCGTCCCCCGAGATGACGCAGGACCCTGACGTGAACTGACGTGTGAGGTCACCATGCTGAACTTTAAACTGAAACTTCATGGTGATGGCGGGCTCAGAGCTACATCTTAGGTCTCCTGTACTCCAGAAATAGGAAATGTGGCCTCAGAAAAGCGAGCTGAGGATCTGGTGACAAAACCTGTCCAGAACATGAGTGAGGGTTGCCACTCTCATCTAACTGAAGATGAACTGTTGAACACTAGAAACCCAGCAGATCCCCCACAGATCCCGGGGTATGAAGGGCTGTCAGCTCTTTATTTTGAGCCAGCTACCCTTCAGTGTACTTTTTATAATCCCACTAGTGCCAAAGGTGAGATAAACTTTAACAGTTGTTTTTATGTCTAATGTAAGCTGTAGCCAAAACCTTGGACTGTGGAAATGGGCCCTAGATGAAACTGTGAGCTTGCACGAGCTTTGATACTCAGTGCCACGCACAGACTGAGGAATCTCTTTAGGGTGGTGGCTTTGCATACTTGTATCTAACGGTGACTAACGGTGCCCCACTGCTTGAGCCTGCTTTTTACAGTGACAGAACCTAAGTCCGTTTCTCAAGAATACAGTTTCCTTTTATCTAAAAAAGGTCTGGAACCAAATGCAGGTCAGAGGAGAGAAACAGCCCAAGGCAGATTTGAAAAGTTAGAGGTACTCACTAACTGAGGGGTTTCCAAGTCCCCCAAAGGCATTGCCACCGACTGCTGCGAGGCCTGGGAACGTAGATGGCCGATTAAAAGGCTCTGCAAATGACATTGGGAAGAAGGGAACGGTCACAGCTCCGCAGAGTGAGGGACCCGCTCTCCAGGAGCTGGGGAGAGTAACGGGGACCCCCCACCCTTTCCATGCTGGTCTCACGTCTGCTGTACTGGAGGAAAGATTTTTACTGCACTTAGATTTAGGTAGTGGTTAGCAAATGTTTACAAGGGTGCTTTTTCCAGAATGTTGCACTTCGCCTCGTTCCTCCTTTGCCCAGGGGGATGGTCCTCACACGTGGATTTTCCATCGCTTCCTGCCCTGGCTCCCCTCTCCCAGGCTCTAATCATCTTAGAGCAAATCTCTAGGTGATGAAGACCCATCTACAGCCTGTTGCTATGCGCACCACCACTGCAAGCATCTGCTGTGTGCTTGCCAAAAAATACCAGATCATAAAGACCACAGGAAGCACAAATCCTTTCTAGGAAGAGAAACATTAATAGGGCAATTAAGTGTGAGGTAACCAAAACAAAAAAGCCTTTATAACATTGCACTGTCTTTCTTTCCATCTCCCAGAGGTGCCCTTAGCTGTGGGGTGAGATTTCACTATCTCTCTCCAATGGACAGGGCCAGCCAGTGCTAAAGTCAGGGTCCTGAAATACCCAGAAGAGCTTCCCTGCATGGCACCCTGATTAACAACTCTAGACAGAAGCATTACTGAGTGCAGATCCACCACCGGAGGGGAGTGGTGTGCACCCTGAAGGTGGTGGCATGTGTTGAATCACCATCATCCTTCAGTGGTGGGTGGGGCGGAGGGGACTGTCACAGACACACCACCAAGTGAAGCAGGAAACCACAAACACAGCCGGGTATGTCTCAGACACACACATCAGTTCCCGCCTTGGCAGCCAACTCACCTAGGTGAGCAGCAGGGTTGAGAAAGTTGCTGTGATGAGGAGGTGGCCCGAAGGGGGTTCCGGTTGGGTGTGCAGCACCTACCAAGTCAAACAGAACCAAGTCAGTTGTCACAGAAGCCATGGTCTAGAAAGCAGCTTGTCCTCAGCTTGCTCAGGCGTCCATGAGAATGAATGTTAACGTAGAGACATGGCTAAGGTCCACCCAGGGCCCTGCAGGCAATGTCCTTGTTAAGAAGCAGACGGCAAGTCATCTCGCTTCTCTTTCTAGTGGGGCTGACCACCACCACAAAACCAGCACTGCTTTTTAATATTAGAAACACAGAGCTGACTGCGGGGGGCATGGAGGATGAGGGCTGCAGCCACGGAAGTCTGGAGAAGTACTGGGTTCACAAGGGTGAAGGGGCTGCCCTGAAGCTCAGGTCTGGGCTGAAGTGCTACGGCCCCCAAGAGTCCCGATTCTTTCCCTAGGAGAGTGTCTGCTCCGAGTTACGTGAGGCTCTGGGAGAGGAGGGAGTCTGATGTCTCTCAATTTTCAGTGCCAGGAAATGCTGCTTTATTCATAATGTTAAACACCAAAACATGTTAAAACTGACTCTCTTAGTCTTTACCCTGCCTGCCACGAATTAAAAGATCTAACTTAGAGGCCTTCTCTGCTCGCGCTTTCCCTTTATCTCCATTTTCTCCTCCACATCAGGTCTAACACACAGTTGCTGGAGTTGCCTCCAGTCCTCTTTCCTGAAGGGTGCTGGGAAAGGAGTGAAAGACGGTGGGCATCCCTGGAGGGGAAGACAATGTTTCTAAGAGTTCTGGGCATCAGCCTTGTGAACACACTGCACAGTGGACAGGGAACTCAGGGACCAGAGTGCTGCCAAGGTCACCTCAAGAAGGCTCCTGGTTGATTTCATGCTTTAGTCCCCAACAGCAGAAGAAAGTGGCTGGATTTAACAAGTCTGTTGAAGTTGTACATAGCAATGACAAGTTTTACCAAATAACCATTTTGGACAAAACCCAACACTACTAACACAAAAAGATTACCTTCTGAAACGGAAGTATAAACAAGGCCTGGATTTCCTAGCTTACTAAGAAAGCTTCAGAATCTCTTACATTTTCTCTGAGCTCCTATAAAGAAATATAAATTCCTTCAGGAACACAGATGAAATGTGGGAGGTCTGTCCTTCCTTGTACTCTTATTAACTCCATTTAAAAGTTCTGTTGCTGTTTCCTGGACTGTGCTTAGGGTAGAACAGTAAGATACACAGTATGGGACAAACATCAGTCACTGTGACAGAATCATAGAAGCTGAGCTATCCCTCAGCTTCTATGATTGCCCTCCAGTGGCTGACAGTGGCTTACTTTCCACCTGGGAAGTGTTAAAATGATACCCCATCTCCACAGGGTGAATCTACTCCAGAACATTCATTAGGCACTGCCAGTGTTGCCAGTTAAATATAATTTTGGTCACATTCCATCTGTGTAGTACAAGCCAACTAATGCTTCAGTGAAGACCAGAGCCTTGCTCAGCCCAGGGCCTCCAGGGATGCCTACAGCTCCAGAATTATTGAAGCAAAAGAAGCCAATTCATCCACTTGGCTCAAATGAAAGCCAAGAAAAAAATTTCTCCATTTTTCTCCAAAAATTGCTTTTAATGTAGCCCTGTCTCAGAGCTAGGTACCATGGTAACAAAGCCTTCAAATATGTCCTTAGATAGAACTGACAGAGAAAAACCTGAGGTCTTAGCAAATTTCATGTACCCTCAAGGGCAATTCACTTGCATTGGCAACAAGGTCCACACTAATGATGACTTCTTGCAATGTGGGTTGTTTCTCTTTTCCTCAATCTAAGAGCCATGGGTCCACCAAAATTGAGTCTGGGATCAAAGCCTGGGAGGCAGCCAGAGGATGGATATGAAACTTGTTCCCTAAGGGTCAGAAACAGCAGGCCCCCTTCACTATTGACGTCCAGAAGAATAAATTCTACTTAGCGCAGTGGGTATGAAATCATGGAGCTTGTTACCAGAACAAGTTCGACGCCACTGTTTTTGAATATTTACTGAGCAGACGCTGTGTGAGGGTGTGTGCATTAAAAAACACTTTAGAAAAGACTTAATGCCGGGGAGCCCTTAATACCAAGGGGGCTGTTCCCATCCGCTGATTACTCCAGATGGCCACTGGCTTCTGACTGCACATACCCGGCGCAGGGAAGACAGTTCTCGGATGCACTTCCCTTACGCTGCTCCCCAAGTTTTCCTCCAGTACTCAGGGGACCCTCGGGAGTATGTGTTCTCAGAGGTTAAATGAGTTATAAATCCGATAGCTAGGTCACAGGTCTAATGAGCAGAACCCTTTTCTCCCTAAATGTCCTCCAGCACTATACCCAGCCAGGCAATACTAAGCTCTGTGGCAGAGAAAGCCAGGAAGTAGCCAAAAGGTCACAGACTTCCTTACTACAGACTGGCTGCAGCTCTCATCATTCCTTCCTTTATCCACGGGACCCTGGGACACAGCGTGACGGAGGGGCGCGGCACAAAAATCACTGAGCACTCTGTGGCACCTGTGGGCAGGGTGACCACATCCTTCTACAATCCCTGGCACGTTTCCTTCCGATTCGCCCTTGCAAGCTTTATGATCGTTTTCAACAGCATTTGGCATGCCTGTGATTTACACTCGTTTGATGTAGAAGCAAATGATGAGCTGAAGCAATGAGTCCCCACAAAGGAAGATGATCTGTCTTCCTGCTGTACTGACAGAGGGCGCATCAATGGAGAAGGGCCCACCTGCCCTGTGATGTGCCGGGCGCATCATTTCAGCCAGGGACTGCTGAGAATTCACTGAGCTGTTGGAGAACTCATTTCTCGGCTCCTCTCCCACTCTGAACTCACCAGCGGCAGAGAACAAAGTTGAAGGCCGGGCCAGGTCATGAGGATGGTGGATGGCTCCAAACAGGCTGGGGCCTGGAGGGCGGCTCAGGAACTCCGGCTTCAGTCCGAAGTCCAATTTATGTGGGTCTGACTGCATCTGTTTCTAAAGCAGCGAGGGGAACAAAGATGAAATCCCAAGAAAGATATTAACCAAAGGTCTCTGTGAATGGTGCACTTGGACACTGAACCACGGTCAGATTCAAGTTCACAAAGACTGTGAGGTGAAGCAACCCAGAACCCATTAACCCCCACGGGGCAGGACAGCGGGGTCACCTAGCAGAGACCGGCAGTGCTGCCTCTCATATCACAGACTGCAAGAGTCAAGCGAGCGGTCTGACTTCGAGGCTGTGCGGGTTAGGGAATGAGACCACATCCTATTTATTCAAACTGGCAATGCTCCTGGAGTACTTTATTACTCTGTTATGAAGGACCATTTTAGCAAGCTTTAAAATGATAGTATTTTAAGGTTCACTTTATTAGGAATTCTGGATGAATAATCTACTGTGTAAATTAATTGTTTAATGACTTTGCCATACTCTAATAGATCACAGCACACTGGTAACAACATTATGAAGAAATGTCTCCATGCCTACAAGCTAATTTTCAAACAATCACTGTTGCATATTTAAAAAACAACAACAAATGAAACAAAGGAGAGATATTGATTTAACTAATAGGCCTTCTCTTTTCCTGCTATCCCCAATTACCTGAAGAGGAGGAGGACTTCAGTCCAGACCCGTAAACATCGACACCCTCTTCTTGGGAGGTCCCGTCATCTACCCTGAAGCTAACCCTTCAGGTCACCTGCCTGGAAGTCTGTGGGCACCACCTATAATCTCCCTCAGGGCTGCCCTGCAGAGGCAGGCATCCCTGAATGGCTTCACAGCTGCCCCAGCTTCTTGACTCTTCTCTGGGAATCAGCTTCATGCCTCCCTCTGGTGGCCTAGGACCCTGGGATCTGAGGCTGTGAGCTGCCTTCCCACCCCTCTCCTGCTCCTTCACTGCTCTCAGCCTGCTTCTGACTCTCTTCCAACTTCTCAGACTTGTCTGATGTTCTGTTTGGCCCCATTCTTACCCCATCTCAAACTTTCCTATATTCTGAGTGATCTTTGCCTCACTGTGCGGTGACAGAACTGACAAAGTATCTGCATGGACACAGCACGGGGTAAGGATCAGAGACGAGGAAAGTTTCCCATCCCTTAATTGCTGCAGGTCAAAACCCTAGTCATCCGTCACCCCTTTTAAAGGGCAGAAACCTACCCAAGCACCTCATGCTGGAAGCGACAGCCTTTGGAACTACACAGCACTTCTGCCACCGGTGCACAAACGCACTGATCCTCCCTACTGAACACTTAGGGACCTACACCACAGGAGACATGAGTGCTCTCAGCCAGCATGCTAAGTAACTTGAGGGTGGCAGACCCTCAGTGAGCACTTGGTGAGTCCCTGAAAGAATGAGTAAATGAATGTTAAAGAGATAGGGAACGAGGTGATTTTTATCCAAATCTATAGGGAATACTCTAATGAAAGTCCCACTATAAAGTAATAGCCAAACCCTCAAACTAAGTTTCTAATTCACTATAAATCTATAAAAATCTTTTGAGTATCTCCTTTAATTTGGTTGCCAAATTATTTAGTGCTAATATTGCATGGTACACAGCACAGTTTCATTAAACACAACTTAGGTCCATGAAGCAAAATGGAGCTTGGGGATTGCAAACAGTTTGCAGGGTAGGGAAGATGAATGGAGTTATCTCACGTTCAAGACGTCTTGCTAATTGAACTGGGATAATGAAAGTTTAAGTACTGGGGGCATTTTTATGGAAAGGAAGTTGCTAAAGTGGCACATACAACATCCTTCATTGCTCTAAACCAAAGGAGCTAGGAGGGACACGTTTCACCTACCGTTCTGCTAACCACAGCATCCAGAACCAGAAGTGAATTGAACTAATCATCAAAATCTAGTTAGCTCTTCAGAGCACAAGCATTTGCTAGTGAAGTTAAACCACAAGGTCTCTAATTAAACCTCACCTAACAATAAAGTAAAAGTGAGCAAAACTCACTGATGGGATAGTAGGAGGAAGAGCAGGTGTCTGGCAACCAAAGTGAAACATCTTAGGGAGCTTTGCTCATTTACTGAGGCTGGCTTCTTCTCTTGTAACTAGGTTTGTGTTTCGTTTCAATTTCTATTTTTTGTTAGCACACGTGTGCAGTCCATAATGACTATGTTCCTTCCCGGGGAGTAGGGGCAGTCTTCCAAGGGCACTTCTGTGATGACACACACTTCACTGCAGAATGGCCTCTTGGACTACTTTCCCGAGGGCTCTCACAGGCTGTTAGGACAAACAGCTTGTTCATGAACCAATGGATTAAGTGATAAAAACTTGTTCAGGAAGCAGCAGATTAACCAAAGCTTATTGGAATAACATGATTGGATGTTTTCCACCATTTTTCCAGCCACGGCTACCCAGCCTTAGAATCTGGACTTGTGAGTTACTTTGTCCCTTAAGGCAAGCCCTGGCCCCACAGCAGGTCCCTTGTAGTTTCTGTTCTTTGCCCTATTGTGTTATAAAGATTCAATAAATTGTGCCCTATCTTCAACTACATGATGAAAATACACATGTGTGCACACAGACTCACAAATTCATCTATAGACGGTGTAACTGGCCAGCGGTGGTTTTGGCAGTACTGACTAGATTCTAACACCTGGCAGTGGTCACCAGAAGGATTAATGAAAGGTCACTGCAAACCCAGTGCTGCAAACCCACAGCAAGGGTAGTTGTTATCTGTCTGCATTGCTAAGGACTGTTCAGTATGGTGTCCTTCATGTAGGGTATAAATTACTCTTTATCATTTTCCAAAGCCATAAGATGAAAAGTATATACGAATCATTACCTAAAAGCAAAACAAAGCATTCAGTGTAGTTGGCTCTTCTGATTTTCATAATCTAACTCTAGCTGACTATAATTAGATTCCCAAACCTTTGTTTTCAGGTTTAATCCCTAGTTAAGCCCTTTGCAATAAGATGACAAATTCATCAAAAAGGAAAACTCTACCAGGGTACGATCAGTTTACAATGTTGCCTGTGGTTTCTCAAACTGCTAATAAGATCGCTCAACAGCTTTTCCAAGAGGGACTTGATCCTCCTTGCCTGTGGGTTTTTGAACTCTGTTTGTTAGACTCCCCATTTAGGTGCTCCACACGTTCCTTCCCACCTGGCTCCCTGTTAACCAGCGAGTCCCACTGACCTTGACTTTCTGTTGATGGTGGTAAATCTGCCAGGCGATGTGAACATGCATAGCACACCACTTCCCTGGTTTCTGGAACAAGAAAGAGCAGCGTGGTCAGAAGACACTTCAGAGAAACCACCTTCAATTTCCCCCACACTTCCAGCAGCTCTTGGCTGCTGAGACTTTTTTCATGAAACAAGAGTGCCTCGTACCCTCCAAGGGTCTCCCATCAGCCAATGCCCAATGCCCAGTCAAGAGAGAGTCACAGTTTGTTGGCCCCTCTTCCCACATGGGTCTGAGATGTCAGCTACAGCTCAGGAAACCCATCTTGTCCTGGTTACCAAGGACAAGATGGCAAAAGCCCACTTTGTGTCTTTCTCTCTTTTCTGGTGCCAGCTGGCAGATCTGGTGAAGCAGGAAGTCCTACTTAACAAATGCTGCCATGCTATAATGCAAATCAGCTGTTCAGAAGAGCTAATTAAGGAATGTCTGTGAATCAAATCAAAACAAGAACGGGTAAAGGACCTGTCATAACCTCCCCCAAGACTGTTTTTCTTTTAACCCTCAGAGTGGTATGAAGAAATGTACCCTATGTACATGGAAGCCCAGGGAATACAGTGCTTCACTGAATCAACTATCCATTTGTTTTGGTGCTAAAAGAAGAGAAGAGAAGAGAATTCCTTCCTTCCTGCTCTCTAGGCTTCTGCAGCTATCAAGTCCTTCCTCTGCACTCTAGGAGTAATACATCAATCCAAATCTAATTAGTTTCTGCCTTGCTTCTGAGCAGTACAGTAACTACATGTAGATTCTCTTCTGTCAACTAGAGGGCGAGTAATCTACCCTTAAGCTTCAAGTGCGTGCTCAGTAACTACTGGATGGATCAGAAGAAAACACAGCCCCATTTTACACTGGCAAAGGAAGAAATTTATGGCTTTTGTAGTGAACAATTGTTCCTGAAATATATACTTAAATTCAAGTCTGGAACCATTTCTTTCTCTTGTAATGGAATTATGGTTTTATTAAAAAAAAAAAAAATCACAGCACATTGCCTCGTCTAAGTGTTGACAAAGATCTTTTCCTCTTTAGAAAAACTGAATTATCTGATAGCATGCACCAGAAATGGGTTACATAGAGCAGGAAATGTACTGTCCATCCATCTTCCATCCAACCACCCAGCATCTTTGTCTCTGGCGCCCAGCACCCAACACCAGGAAACTCATCGTCCACTCAGGGGTCAGCTGCTGGCCAGGTTCCAGACCTTGGGAACGTTTTGCTTCTAACAAGATGTTAAAGCAACCAATTCTAATACCCCTTCCTGCACCAGAGAAATAGTCTAATGGTTATGGTAAGCCAACGTCACTTAGTTCTGAATAAGGGAGCTACTAGCCAAACCAAACAGATCCAACATTTGTATTTTCTAAGGGTAAGAAAGATTAACTTCAGCCTCTATCTCAAATCCTTCTCCTTAAGATCCAAACAGTCAAACCCTTTAGCAGATCTACTAACACCAGAATATGATTAAGTTGAATTTTATCTGTTTTAAGAATAAAAAAAGCCAATGGCCTGGCTTCGTCCAACACTCAAAGCAAAACAATTTAGGTTATTTTTAATTATACTACCTGCAAAACCCAACCACTGTTATCCTGACCTTTTATTTGAACATTTCTTATTTTCTTGTTATAGACTTGTATTTTAAACCCACAGGGAGTCAAACAGAGGTTGCAAAACAGTTCTAGAAGAAGCTTTCTTACCCTTAACATAGGTCTGAAAGGATCTGTCAACTGTGAAGAGAAAATGACAACTTGGTTACATGCCTGTCACTCAAACAATTGCTCTAATTAACAAATTTGTAGTGCTTCATTAGGAGGGGAAATTAAAATGTTAGAATTTTACTTTTAAATGAAGCCCTTTTAGAGAATAATTAGCCCATTTTCACACTATCAAAAGTACCAAGTGTCCCCTCCCCCATGTCCCCGGCCTCGGAACATCTACACTGACAACCCTGCACAAGCTGAATCAGTGACAGCAAGCCCTCGGTGCCGGGATGCGCTGGGTTGCTCGTTGGAGGTGCCCCATCTTGAGTGCCCTCCACACCACCCTGGGCGAGCTGAAGGAGCCGGGCCTGCGGGCCCAGGCTGAAGGGTAGGCGCCACCACGGGCTGCCAGGGAGAACTGTTCTCTCCAGGCACAAGACCCACGCTCTCCTGTGAAACACCCTCGCTTCTGCAATTGTGCATCACCCACAGGTGTTAGATGTCTTCAAGAAGCTCACTGAATGCTACCAAAATACTCAGTGGAGTCATGTTGAACTTCTACCTATCCCTCACCATTGATTTCTGACTGTCTTTACCCAGGGAGAAAAACAATATTGTAAAAGGTAATCATTTTTTTGCATTTACCATAAAAATAGATATAAACAGTACTCAACAGATAAGATATCTGTTGTATACCTCCAAGTTCTTTTCTTGGAGGTAGGTGGTATTCTAAATTATTGATAAATAATAAAACCAAAGCATAATGGATATTCTATTTAGCTCTAGCGCACAAGGGATCCCTGCAACATTAAAAATAAAGGGTCACAAGTGCCGTACAGTCCTGTAACTTCTAGACTTCAGGCAAGGGGAGATGAGTACTGACTTCCACTAAGAAAAGCATTTGGTGCTTTTCCATTCAAAAAAAATTCTGTGTAAGAGAAAGTTAAGGAGCTGTAGACAGAAAAGAGTGGTTGAGCAGAAACCAGACAAGCAGTGTCCAATTTCTGGGCTCAGACCATGAGTAGCGCTCCCTTCCTGTTTTCTCTCAGGGCCAAACCTGTCCCCTCATGCTATCCCTATGGCCCCAGGACAGCCTTTGTCTCCTAAGACTGACTGGCACTTCCTTGCACAGACTCAGGGGGAGAACTGAAAACAGCAGCTCTCAAGCAAACGGGCTGCAGGAAACACAAGTGCCGGGTGAGCAGGCGGCACAAACACCCCTGGTGTTACCTGAGACCAAGCCTGACTTTGCACGTACCCTCGGGTCCTTTTGGAGTAAAGTGTGTGGGACTGTCCCAGGCCGAGCAGCGACATCGATAGGGTTGGATGTCTACAAATTAATTAGACCACAGCTTAGGAAGCACAGAACACGGGACATAAAAGCACGATCTTTCCTTCATTCTCAACAGCAGAAGTGAAAGTTCATTGGCTTGTTTTAATCTGGGTCGAGACCCATTTTTCTCGGTGACCATGCATGCTCTTTACAAGAATCTGCTCCCTGTTTTCTGCAGGAGCTCTGGCCAGACAGCTTGCTCTCTCTTGCCCTGGCATCTGTCTGAACTAGACAGGAGACACCCCCCAGCACATTTCATGGCAACAAAAAGCACAGGACCCAAAAGAGAAGCAACACACAAAAATGCTACCCCCTAAAACCTTTCTTCTTCCTAAAGCCCATGGCACTGACACCATTTTTTCTTTTTGCTTTATCACCAAACATTCCAAGAAATGCTTAAGTGATCGTTATTAAAATTTGCAGTATTAGGGACTTCTCATCAGAATAGCTGACAATAAGCTAACTCTCTAAATTTTAACTGGCAGACAATAACCAGAAATTACACGCAGTAATTACTCATTAGCAGCAGTGGAAATGGGACAAGAGGACCTAATTGAGGGACCACACAGATCTACTATTAAATTTTGCTTTTGTCTTTCTTATTCCCACCATTTTAAAATATCAATGATAGTATTAATCTTATCAGTAGGCTTTTGTCCCTTGAATTAGCAACAAGCAGAGTCTACTTTGGGCAGAGTTACTACCATCTTGTGGGAAAAGGATCTAAAAACTCACACCAGTTATTTTATTTAAGAAATCACAACTTCTATGCATATCCCCGTACAAGTTAACACATGTAGAAAAAGCTCTAGTTGAGGCACCTTGCCTACAAGGAGAAGGGGGTAAAAGAGGAATGAAAGAAAGAAAAGCAATCAGCTGCAGTACAACTAACAATTAAGCTGGAGTTGTTAACAGCCTGATTTGCATACATATGAAGAACTCCACTAATGAACCGCAATCTACATATTCAATCAGGAAGATGGCCTGGAAAGGCCTATTTCAACACCAGGAGAGACACTTTCTTGCCCAGATGTAGTTTTCTGTGTGATTGGATAATTTTGAGTGAGGGAAATAGTCTAATTTATTAAATGACCTACCAGTCTGTTGGGGATGCACTAGAGATTTGTCCCAGCCTAGAGGGGACAGACCAGGGTCTGAGGGAGCAGTAAAGAGTAGATTGGGAGGAAGGCATTTAACAATTAACATTATTTTATCTTGAGAGAGAAGGCTTTTACCATGGCCATCATAAAAACCCCATGTATATATATAACCTATAAACTGCAATCGCGTGTGAGTTTAAAGGTGTAGGTATCCCACCCAGGTGCCTGCTAATTTCTTTCACTATTTATACTTTTAAGGCAGTATGCCTTTGGAAATGCAGTATGCGCTCCTCCTAGGAGATTCTGGTCCAAAATGCATGTTTATCTTAGAAATGGGGTGAGGGGAAAAAGGAAGGCACACACACAGTAAACTATCTCATTTTAAAATGTTACTGACAGGAGAAGTACATTTTACTTTTTTATATGAAGGTAAAAGAGGAACTAAAATAGAATTTTAAATAATTTTGAAAATCATTCTTCGTTATTGACCTTCAGAGGTAACTACAGCCCAAGCTGAGCAGTGTGTCCCCGACAGAAGAATTTAGCTATAAAGAGTAAGGGCCTAATTCCATCTTGGGATGTTGGAACCAGATGAGAGAGCCCTGAATTTGGCAAGGATGACCATGCTGAGGGGCAGGAGGATGGGGCGGAGCGCAGAGGCGTGCAGCAGTGCAGCATCAAATCGCAGGCGCTGCGCTCCGCCTGCAGGCAGCGCCTGTTCACAGACAAGGGCTGGTGAGAAGGCGGGGGAGAACAAGCAGCGGAATCTTCTGTGACACAAGTCACAGGAAACAGTTTTAGTTTGGGAACTTCTATCCCCGATTCCCTTCTATTAGAATCAAGGACAACTTGGTGCACATGTGTCTGACAGTTCAAGGGATTCCTGACTAGACACTTCTGTCACAGTACTGGAAAAAAAAAAAAAAAACCCACAACATATGTCTACTGTGTATTCTGCATATTTCACAGAGCAGAGAAAATCTTAGCACAGCTGAGATTACATGTTAGTACAGATCAAAACATAAAGTATTTGCTGAGGTTTCAAACTCGATGGATTGAAAAAATATTCTCACCCTCATCCCCATGGTCACTCTGACCAATTATTCATTGGGAAGGCAAGATACAGAAGTCACCTTCACGCCCGGTGGGCAGCTCCCTTAGAAACACACTGCGTGTCTTCACTGTGAGGTTCTTACCTTGGGCTGAAATGCTCCTTGTAGTGAACCAAAAGGGCCAGTGGGTGGGATCATGGGGGGGATGCCCGATACTGCAGGCGGGTAGGAATGGAAGAGCTGTGGCCAAAGACGGAGAGGGAGAAAAACCATTTTAGTAGGAGGCAGGTGATACATTCACACTCCCTTCCCATAGAAAGACACTGACATTAGCAAGCCGAGTAATCTCAGTTTGATGCCATCAGCCAAGAAGCCACGATGAAATGATCACACAGATGTGCCATGAATGTTTAACTTAAAAAGTTAAAAGTAGTTCAGAATCAATCAGCCAACAAATGATGTCCCAGATGAGGACATCATTAGAAAGGGAGCTTTTCTAATTATTAATTGGTAAATCACATAGAAGTCCTAAATGGTTGGAGCTTTTAATGCATAACAAAAACAGGAGGGAAGCTGAGCCAAATAAGAGGCTCAGATAATTACAAGTTAATTAGAAAAAAAAAAAAGAGAGAAAAGAATAAAACAAGAAAAAAGTAAGAAAAAGAAGCAAGTCTTTATGAATGCCAGGATTTTATGCCATTAAAACTCAATTAGTAGTTTTAGAATTTTAATAGTTTGAGGAAATGAGAGCATATTCACAATCCTTGCTTCATTAGGTTGTTCTAGATGAGGCAGTTCCAGAGGACAATTTAACTTTCTTATCTAGTATGATGACAAATATGTGTGGAAGGGGAAAATAAAATGGCTCAGTGTACCCCTTAAAGGAGTTGCCAAATTTTCTAGAAGGTGGATTATAGAAGCACAGACATACTCTCTGCTATGACTAACATTAAGCCTGGGTTATCACTGTCTAGCTTTAACATTCTCGTTTCCTAGAATTTCAGGTATTCAGAGCCCTTCTGTTTTAACGTGTGATGCCCAGATTCTTAGGGCTGGTTTTGAAGACAGTGGTAACTTGGTTCACGAACATTTTGGTTTGCAAACAGTGGCATTTGGAAAAATTTTGTTTCTGAACACAACTGTGGCCGTCTTTCCCCCATGAACTCGAACATGACCATCTTTTCCAGAATCGTGGAATGAATTAAGTTCATGAACCGAGGTACCACTGATCTGCTGTTTAATAAGCAAGCTTAATGGAGGCCACTCAAGCCATGCTCTGATATGTGAGACCAGTCATTCAGTGATGACAGAAGAATGGCTCTGGATGAAGAACGTGAATATTCTTAAATCATTAGCTTACGAAAGACGTAACTAAGGGGGAAAAGGCAATGCAAACACCTCTCCCTCCTTTTAAAAATTCATTTGTGAGATTCTGGGGGTGTTTTTCGGTGTGTATGTATGTGTGTGTATGGGTACCAGGAATTGAACTCAGGACTTCCCGCTTGCCAGGCGGGTGCCCCAAGAGTCTATTTTTTCTGATTCCATTTTCTTTGATCAAAACACTATATGGACACAAAAATCACACACCATCTTCAAGGCTGTGTAGTATATTAAAAAAAGTACAGTGCTAAGTTTTTCTTAATAATGCATTTGTTGCCTATTTTTAGTAACCACTGAAATTCACATCTCACAATGCTGTTTGTGAAGCACGTACTTTTTCTATTGGTCTTTATTTCATTTTGCTCCCTTATTATGAGGCAGCAACGTCTTTTAGACTAATTGATATTGAATTCAATCCACTTAAACAGAGATTGCAAGCCAAGAGCCCTCATTTACAGCTACTCTTAAGTCTAAAATTGTGTTTTAGATACTTCAGTACATTGCATCTCAACTCCCCTTATAAGGTCCTAATCCCCAAAGCAGGGGAGACTAAGTACTTCATGTATTATGTGCTCTAACTAATAATATAAAATAACTCTCCCACAGTACACTGTATGAAGCAGAGTAATTAAATACATGCCACACTAAAACACATTCAAATTTCTATTACTCTGCCTCCAGGTGGGCATTTTTCCTTTAATATTTACAATAAAATTGTATGTTCTTACCCCTTTTGCTTTACTCTGTTACTTAAATCTTCAAATATAAATGTAGCTGACTAGTCTCCTCTTGTCTCAAAACCTGACATGCCTAAATAATAAAACTCCACCTTTCTGATGCTCAGACCTCTAGGCATGTGCCCCATCTGAAAGCTAGGACTCTGTGGAATGAGTGCACACAGGCTCTGCCAATGAACCAGAGCCATGAGCTGGGCACCCTGAGCTGTCCACGAGAATTATTCCCTGACCGGGAAACGAAGCTCAAAGGGCAGAATGGCAGCATTTATGGGCAGGCTCAAAGACAACCCACACAAGACTTCAGGCGCTTGAGAGTTCACTTAAAAAGTTTTCTTTTCGTACCTTAGTGAGAAAAGAAACTGGGTGGATGCGTGGGGAGCAAGACACTGAAATGCTTAACTCTGCTGAAAAGCATTCCCTCGTGTTAGTTCTGAATGTCTCTAAACAATTCTCAACTGATTTCTAGTATTTTCCAGTCTTGACTTCTCAGCTACACTCTTGACTAATTATATATTTAATGTATGAACGAATTTACTCTTTGCAATCTATTAAGTAGCATTTCTGCTGAAATAATAATACTATCTAAAAACCAAAGAAAAATAATTACACACAGTGACTCAACATGGATATGAAGAAACTATTAATCTTATTTTTTTCTGGTTTTACTTAAAAATATAATGGGGGAAAGGATAAAAGAAGAGGAAAGGGAAAATATATATATATATATATATATATATATACAAAAAAGATAGCTAAGATAATTATATTACTGATTCCTCTTTGTTCACTGAAAAGTTTGTGCTTATATTATTTGATTAATTGTGCATGTCTATATCTTGTAATGTGAAAAACTACCTTGAAGATAACAGTATGCAATATATTAACTTGTCAATTTATTATCTTGTTTTTGAAACTCTGTATCTTTATTTTCTCTTTAAAATAAAATAAAAAATATAAACTATAAAGCAAAGAAACTTGAAAATTTCCAGACAAAATCGATGCAGTATTCACCCCATAATCAAAATATCATGGTGAAATATTTAAGTCTTTTGTATAAGAGAAACTGTCTGGTAACTTAACTCAGGTTGGCACCAATTTAACTCTTGGAATGAATGAATAAAGTGAAACAATTTTTTATATAAAGAATGAGTTAGAGAAAAATAGCTTTCAATTTTAAGAATTCTTTTAATTAATTCTTTGTAACATTTTTATTAACAAATGGACATAAGCTCAGGAGAGCAATATTGGTCATGCCACAGAGGCTCTATAGTTAAAGGAAAAAAATCTACTATTTGAAGTTGAATCAAAAAGAGCAGGAATTTTGTATTTGAAGGACACAACTCAAGCTGAGTTCCAGGAGCTCTGTGTTAATGGCCTTTCAACTGATGGCTGAAGTGTTGTGACTTCACCCTCCGGAACTATAATGACTCCTCACAGATACCCCCTGGCAGGACAGAGGCCCGACCTCCAGTAAGTCCCACCTGCTTGAAGTCTTGGGTGTGCTTATGATGTTTTGATTCAGAAGATAATACTGCATCTTTACCAAAAGCAAAATGCCACAAAAGCAAGCATCCAAAGTGACAAGGTGCGATGGGAACTCTTGCAGAGATGATTAAGGAAGCCGCTAGTCGTTTACTGATCTGTGGCAAGAGCACGAGAACGCAAAAGCAGTTACATTGAATGTGTAGTATGGTAATACAACTCACACTGTGCCGGTAGAATGGGTCAACTTTTGTAGGGTATTTGTCAAACTGTAAAGGGATCAAAGCAAAAGCTAGTTACTCAATCTGCATTTTTGTGCACTGCGTCAGTGGAGGTGACCCTAAACAACTTTCTGTGTCATTGTCATGGGGCTCAATCACCTCACAGTACATGAAATCATTTGAGCTCCTAAGTCACCCTCACCATAGACCAACAGAAATGGGAAAACAATGTGAAAACTCGTAAGGTCCACATGCATCCCGGGCATACTATGGTGTCTTATTTTGTATTTAGAGATAGAAAGCGAACAAGCATGTAAACTGGAGAAGATGGGCAATTATCCAGGTAACTAAGAGAGAAGAGAAGTAAGCATTTGGTCTGATTTGATCAGAGATTTCCTTCCATTTTCATCTTTACTTTAGCAGAAAAACTGGCTTCAGCTGTCTTCTGAAACACATTACACCCAAATACAGAGCAGTTTGGGCTGCGGCTTAGAGCCTTTCTTCTGAACAGATAAAAAGTATGCTGTTATTGTATTAAGCATCCGGGTACTCTCACAATCCTGTTTATTTATTTTTGAAATAGGCCAGCAAACTTTTCCAAACTAGGAGGCCTTTAAAAATGTGATTGTTGAGAAGTTTAGTTCATCCAGAATGAAAGATTCAGGATTTCCCATAGGAAGTTTTTTGGTTGTAAGTCCTCACCTTTAACATCCCTCTAAAATCCATGTTTAAAAAAGATGAACAAAATAGGGGGAGAAAGGAAGGAGAGGAATTCCTCCACAAAATTCTCATCTAACAATGCCTACATAAACTGCCACAGAACCAGCTATCTTAAATATTAAATATCTAAAATTAAGCAATAAAGTTTTCTAATACTGTTTGAGACAGAATTCTGTCTCAGAATAAAGTTCTACTATGATATCACTATTCACAGTTCCCAATTTTCAAAACAAAAATCCTAATTAGCCAGGCCTGGTGGCTCAAGCCTATAATCCTAGCTACTCAGGAGGCTGAAGCAGGAGACTGCAAATTCAAAGCCAGACTGAGTAACTTAATGAAACCCTGTCTCAGAAATTAGAAGCAGCACAGGGATGTAGCTCAGTGATAAAGCACTTGCCTAACATGTAGAAGGTTCTAGATTCTGTTCCCAGTACTAAAAAAAGTAAAAATAAAAAAGTTCTAAGTAACTGAGGTGTGGCCAGATAAGACCAGGTCATTGCCACTGTAGCTCTTACTACAGACTGTGCTCTGTCCCTGAGGGCCACATCAGTCCCTGACCACGTGCAGACAGAACATAATGCTGGGGCTGGGCTGTGTCATGAAATGTAGCAAAGCAGTAGACTTAGGGAAACCAGCTGCATAAGCAGGTGGCATCCGGTGTGGCCCAGGCCTCCTGACAGGTCTCTCTGCCTTCTCTCTTTCTTACGTCCACTATTCTGTAAGCGTTTGTGGGCTGCCACATGATACAGGTACCTTTTATACAAGCCCTGATATGCCCAAGGAAATTAAACAACGCTTAGAGAGGTTAACTACCAGTACCGGATGTGACTATTTTGAAATTATCTAGAATAAAACCCACCCACAGTACTAAATACAACCATTTCAAAAAAGTTTCTATGCCAGACCCCTGAGGTTAGAGCTTGTGAGGTGGGACACAGGTCCTTCTCCCCTGCAAAGACAGGCAAGGCCCGAGGACCCCCTAGAGAGCTGGCACTCCCCATCCAATCTCCTGCGGCCCCAATGCCCATGCCAACCCCAGTGTGCTGCAGAAAGAAAAGAGTTGTGCTCTACTTATCCTCACATTTCTGCCTGGGGTACGCACCATGGGAGGTGCTGGCGTCGGCATGATGGCGGTGGGCGGGATGGCGTGGGGGAACGGCGTGAAGGTGTGCTGGTGCGTGTGCTGATGCGTGTGCTGGTGCTGGTGCTGGTGCTGGTGGAACTCTGTCCGCAGGTAGGGCGGAGGGCCCAGGGAGGCCCCGCGGTCGGCACTCTGAGAGGCCAAAAAACGTGTGTTCAGTTCCTGGCGCAAGATGTCTTGCTCTGGAAAAGAAGACAGGAGACCATGAATACCTTTCGTAGTAATGGCTGTTTCCTTCGAACAGGACATCTAAAGGCTTTCATGTGGAAAGATACAGGGCTGAGGACACGGCAGCTGGGGAGCTACCGGGTGGAGCCAGGAAGGCTCTGGGAGGAAGGGGTGCAGCCAGTGGTACAGGGTGAACCGACTTCAGGCCAAACAGCTCTGTTATTGCTAGTGACTGGGCCTTGGCATGGCGAATATCCTACCTGAGTCAGTTTCCCATGTGTAAGTTGGGGGCAATAACAAGGCTGACCTCATGGGTTTGCTGGAAGGTTAAGGGTCAAGTGCTTAGGGCACACTAATCATCAGCAGCTGTTAGCATGGCAGCAAGTCTTGTGCCCTTTTCCAGGTCACTTACTGCTCTACAGTGTGACACAACATGGCTAGACTGGACCAGCTCTGGGACATTGGCCTGAGTAATGCAGATGAGGAGAAGGGGACCCCAAATCTAACAGTAAGCCTGGTCTTTAAACTGTGGACCATATTGTCACAGAAAGTGCCATCTCCTCCTCCCAAGAAGAAGGCAGAAGGCGCCAGTCAATGGAAACCAGCCTCTTAGACCAGGAAGTAACCTGAAATCCTGCAGTGAAGTTGATATGGCCCTGTAAAAGCTGTTACTGCTCTGGCTGAGCACAAGGCACACAGCATTCTGGGATTCCCCAACCAGTGGTGAGCTTGGCCGGAAAAGTACTGTGAGACTCTGACCAACCATTTACCTGGCTGTGCCAGGTTAGTACCTGTTGTATTTGTGCTGAACCTCTGGCCACAGATGATGAGAAGATGATTACAAGAATACACCCAAGAAAGCACAAAACTGTCCATAAACACAGTTCAGCTAGCAGAGACAGAGGTCACCGAACAAAGGACACAAACAGTGATGAGGTCACTTAGCAAGGGACAGAGGGCAAAGGTGGGCAGGGCGCAGCATCCCCTTCCTACCTGAGTAAGTGCTCCCGGCAGGGTGTCCGGGCACCGGCAGACTCCCTGATGTCAGTGGTGGTGGAGGAGGCAAAGCAGCGGGAGGGGCAAACATATTGGGGTGATGTGAGTGTGCGGGGGGCTGGAGGGTGGGTGTGAAGCTGTGCAGGGGGCTGTGATTGGGCAGGGAGAGGGGGAACGGGGAGGCGGAGGGGTGGTGGGAGATGTGAGGAGGGGCGGGCTGAGTCTTCGCTGGAGTACTGCTCCTGCTACTGCTGTTGGGGTAAGGAAAAAAGAAAGAGCAAAAAGAAGTGAGTGATTTAGTTTCTCCAAGTAAACCCAGCTCCCTGCCAGGTGCCTTTAATCTGTCCTGCCTCGCCCTTCCCTCGTTAGTGATCCTCCCCAACGCGCAGCAGCTGTCTGCCGTCTCTGCTCCTGCGCCCTCTTCCCTCATCACCAGGACCTGGCCGGGGAACCACTGCCCCAGAACGGCCGGGGTCCTGGTGTGAGGCAGCTGACTCCGCCTGGCCCTTGGGGCTTCTCCCCTCTGCGCCTTGACTGTCCCCACCATCGACCTTGCCATCCTCCACCAGCCCCATCTCCTACAAAGCGGCAGAGTCCAGCTTCTGCGCTCACCCTGCCCACCTGCTATACCGTCAAGGAAGAGGCGGAGCCAGGCACCTGATCCTCCAGCCACCCTTTCATGTAGAGGCCAGGGGAATGGCGTAGGAGTCAGGAGATGGCCTGGCCCCTTGGGGAAGAACCCTGTCTCCCTAAGGCTACTGTGTACCTCTCCCAGACAGGAAAAAGCAAGTCCCTGAGCCACCCAAGTCACCAGGTTTCCGAAAGGAAAACAATAACAAAGATACAAAGCCTCAGGAGACCTGCAGGGTTAGAATTATAAGCCTAGGGACAACGAGAGGTTGCTCCGGCTGGCCCTGCCCTGCACATGGGCTTCCTGCCTCTTTCCTTCCCCATTTCCCTCCACGACGCTGCTTCCTAACCTGTCAAAGACCAGCGAGAGAGAGAGCGAGCCTGGCTCACGCTGCGGGTACCCATTTCTCCCCCTCCACCGCTGATTTCTTCTGGACTTCTCTGGCCCACACAGGAACAGACAATCTCAGCGAAACAACCCCAAATCATAACAGTCCTTGGGTGTCAACCTTCTGCAGCTGCAGAGAGGAGGCTGTCCTTCAAACTCCCTCCCTCGGAGGCGGAGCGGCGCCCTTCTGAGCATCTCTCACCGTTCTCAGCACTGCGGGCTCTGGGCACAGCAAGGACCTGTTGCTTAAGCCTTCTCCCCCTGCCTACAGTCCTCACCGTTTACCCCAGTGCAGCCTTTCCTGGCAGACCTGAGTCTCGCCCAACTGCAAGCCTCAGAGACACGAGGCCAGGCCTCGACAAGGCAGCATGACACTCCCGGAGGCGCCGGTCCCCAGGTGGCGTGCAGGAGACTGGGGGGCTCACCTGAGGCTGTTGAGGCTCAAGCTGCTGCTGCTGTAGGCGGACAGCGGCTGGGAGAGGCTCTGGGACGCTGGGTGGGCCTGCACCGCTGGGAGGCCCTGGTGAAGCAGCTGCGTGGGGGACTGTGGCCGCGGTGGCCGCTGTACCTGAGGCTGCGGGGTGGGCTGCAGCTGGGCCTCCGGGGGGCCCTGTGGTGGCTGAGTACTTGGAGGGGGTGGCTGGGTGGGGGCCTCTGTGCGCTGCACCAAGTTGGGATCCGGAGAAGGAGCTCGGAGCTGGGGCTCCACGGGTGGCTGGGGTAAAGGCTGGGGGACCTGAGGACAGGGGTCTTTAAGCACCACGGGCTCAAAGATCGGCTCTTTACAACAGTCCTGGCTCTTCTCCTGGCTCCTCTCTAGACCCGATATCTTGGGGACAATCGGCCCGGCATCCTGGCTGTCATGTTCGGGCAGTGTGCCAACACCTAACTCTGGATCTGTATGGGGAGAGCAAAGAGAAAACCACAGGCAATGACATTCTGGTGTGGCTCGAGGGGAGAAGCTCCCTGCAAGACGGTGCCGTGGGGCCCCAACACCGTGCTTGGGCTTCCTGCCTTGTCTTCCCCTTGTGCGGGCCTTGGAGCTGGGGTGCCTGTAAGTAGGGACAACAGGAGACGGAGACAGGAAAGATGGAGAGCAGCCTTTGTCCCTGGTAGGAGAGAGGACACCATGGGGCCACCATGAGTCCCAAACTGAATGTTTTCCTTAATCTCCTCCTAGTCTTTTATGGAGCAGTGAGGAAACAATAGCTGACAAGTAGATTTTTCCCTTTTAAAACAAATAGTTCTTGAATATATAAAAGAGAAGTATTTTCAAAAGCAAATGGAGCAATGTTATCTACATAACATACAGAGTTTTTTTTGCCCTTCTTTCTCCCTCCTCTTTGCATTTTGACCAAAAAGGCACACTTGATATTTACAGAAACAAGTTTTTGTTTAAAAGCGCTATATTTCCAGTCAAAAGTAAGGCCCCCTAATTCTTGCCAGCCACCTCACCAGTATCTGAGATCAAGGGTGCAGGCAAGAATGTCAATCAAATTTACCGCCAACCACATTTCTTAGCTCTTTTAAGGGATTCCCCTTTGACCAGATGGGGGTCCCCATCCACCTGAGATCAAAGGGTGCAGGATACTGCATGTTGAGATTAAAAACTGTAAAATTTAAGCAAACATCTTCAATTCTGAAAAAATATAAAAACAGATGTTTCTATATGAATTTAAAAGCTACAGTGTGCCTACTGCTAAAGGTCATGTCACATCTAGTATAACAGTGTCTATGATTATCCCGTAGCCCAAATTCTGTACAATTCTCAAACAGAATAATGAAAGATCAGTATGGAGTTGAGTATAAAGAAATAGCCCCAATGAACAATGCTTTTGTATACATCTGGGAGAAAACTACCTTTTCTATACATTTTTTTTATTTAATTACTGCACAGTTTAGCAATTGCAAGGGTGTAACTTACAATATTGTCTCACACAAGGGTATATTTCAGGCATTCCTAAATGAATTACATGGCCATGAACTTGTCTATCTCCCCATATTTGTGTGGAAAGTATGTGACGTTCATGCTGGTTGTGTTTATTTCTGTCTGTGTACTCTGGTGTATACACACTTGTTAGTCATTTTCCATCCCTGGAATTTGCATCAAAGTAATCCATTATTTGCAATGTTCTTTTGGTAAAACAGTTCAAACCAGCAATGTGCACAAAAGCAGAAACTAGCCTTGCATTTATAAGCAAAGCACATTTCTGGCTCAAGTAAACTTGGCTAACTTTAAGTCTCAGTGAGCAGCCTGGAAATAATGCCAACAGAATGGACAGACAGCTGTTGCCTTGACTTCTTTCAGGTGCGAAGCATCCCAGGAGGCACCATGACAAGGGACCCTGACCTTATGACAGCCTGTTCATGTGTATTTCTGTCCACTGTGGTTTAAAAAGCCTTTTAAGGAAGACTTTTGCTCCTGATAAAAGCTTGTGTTTCAGGGGTTTCCTAAACCTTGGTTTCTAACTGCTCCAAGATGTCATGAGCTCCAGGACGTGCTGGCGGAGCCTGCCTGCCAGAGGCGCAACCTGGGCTGCACAAGAGAACCTTGTCTTTTTCTCTCATCTTTTACAAATCTCCCGATTTTTTCTTTTGCAAAAATGTCCTCCAGGACATACCGAAGCCATTATAGAACACACTGAGAACTGCGTGCTTCACACATGCAGGCCTTTGACTCAGGTCTGGGATGGAAAGCACAGAAATCCTAAGAGCACAAGATGAGAAGAGGGAGGAGAAGGAATGTGCGTATGAGTAGGGACTCTTCTGACAGGGACCATGCTTGACACAATGGCAAGAACATATTTTGACTGTTTTGCGTCCATGCTCTGTTCTGTTTGGATGAAGTGGTAAGGAATCAATCAATCTTTTCTATTTTGGTGATGTTTATATTCAAATTCCCTTCAAAATTCAATGTTCAATTACTGCTTCTCCCTCACATAAAATGAAGTCTTCCTTTGCCAAAGAACACTGTATAAATTCAATTCTGCCGGTAATAAAGTGCATTTGAAACACACAGGCCAAGTACCCAGGCAAGTAGCTGCAGCTTGGCTCTGTCCATCTCCTTATTTTGTACTGAGCTCCAACTATAGGCAGCATTGTCCTGCACACATGGCCTTGCTGCCCCAGGCTCAAGAGGAGATGAGAGGAGACGAGAAAGCCAGCTCCTCCTTGACTCCATCATCTCAATCCCAACCTAAACACAGCTAGAACATGCAGAGTGGTACCCAGACTGTGACAGTCACTGCCATCAGTGACAAGCAATAAGGGAGATAGAGAAAGCCAAACCTCACATGTAAAACTCAGAAATCCACACTAAACTTGTGATAAAGGACTGAAGGAACCCAGAAGCACAGAATTTTCAAGCATGACCAGAAGGCCCATCTGAGCACTGCTCAATTTTCAGTAAATCGTCTGAAATGCAGATCTGGATTTGAAAGCCTTGGGCTGGGGTTTCTGATTCTGTCTTTTGGAGGATCCCCTGAGCAACACTGATGATCCTTGGTCTACACTTTGAATGTCAAGAGATTTTGTCCATTCTTCTCCCACCGGCTGGGGAATGAGCCCAGAGGAGTGAAAGAACTTGCTTTCTGGGAGTCATCTGGCCATCTGATAGCCTGGACACGCAGGGTTCTAGTTCTGTTTCTGTTCCCATCAAATGCCTTTTCTCCAGTCTATACTGTGCTGCCTCTACAAAGCAAAAATTCTAACACAAAAACAAGGTAATTAGTGGCAAATGTAAGACTCTTCTAAAGTATTTAATCACAGCAGAGAGAATAGTGTTAGAAAAGCTATACATAACTGCTGGCACACTGGACTTCAGCTTACAATGAACACAACCACCAATCCATCCACCCCTGCTCTGGGTCCGCAACCTATAATATAATCAAGGTTGGGACAGGGCTGAGGACTTGTAAGAATGTTGAGGCTGAAAGAGTTTTAGGACTCCCCACTTACACAATATGTTTTTGTGCATGAATTAGACATCTTGCATCTTTGAGACTAATCAGAAATATATTTCCTCTTCTTTTCAATTATTCCATACATGATTTCCCCAGTGTTTTTCTGCCTTGACAGTTTGTCTTACTGTGCTTCTCCAAAATTTGCAAAAATACATTTTAAAAAGTCATTTAGTATTATCCTATGTGCTCTTAATTTGCCAAAGATGAAATTTGCTAAGATAGAAAAATAATACGCAAAATGGCTAGCTGTATTTAAACACTATATTCATTATATTTCCTGAGCTTAAAAAGGCTCTCTACCTGTGATTATGAAAAAGCATACTACATTCTATAACATAAAGAAGGTGCATTCACTGTATGTAAAATATAAGTCAATAAATGACTCACTACATTTTAAAAAAAAATCTAAGACAGATTAAGAAAAACTTGATTTAGATATGAATTCCTTGGGGAAATGTGCCCTATTTTGTATTTTACCAGTGGAAAGTAAACCTGACATCAACCTCTGGAGGGCAATTTGGCAACATTTAGCAAACAAAACAAAACAAAACAAAACAAAACATAAACTCCTTAGAGTTCCTTCTTCCTGGTATGTGAAGATTCAGTCTACAGACGCAAGAAAATAAGACGATGTTTTAAATGATTGGCTTGGAAATAACCCAAATGAGATTACTAGGGGAATGGTGCCATACATTTGGTACATCCATACAAGAGAAGGTATGAAAACAAATGCCATACCTGCAACCCATAGCATACATTACATCCTTTGGGGAAATACAGAGGAGAGTAACATATGTACTCATTTTTACTCATGCCTAAAGATGCTCTGTCGAGAAAACAGTAATAATGGTTCCCCTTCTGGGGTCTTGGGGAAGAGAACTGCCTGTGGCGGTGAACCTACAGCACACACGCCACACTGAAAGATCTACAAGGTTCGCCGTCACCGAACTGGAGCATGGGGAGCAAGGTTATTCTGTGTAAAGGCACAAAAAATAAGAAAATGTAAAAAATTAGCAAAATGGATATTATGAAAAAACATGAATTACTGGAGCTCAGCAAAATAAACCGCAACTATAAAATAAAACTGTCAAAGAATTAAATAATGTACACCGTTGCCTCATCTCCAGAAAGGTATAACAGGCACTGTTTACTATACTCTGGAAAAGAAATTATTCCTATTATTTACATTGAAAATAGCAGGCATGATATATCAAAAGGAAAAAGAAAACCACTATTTGCAAAAAAAATTATGATTATCTAGCTGAAAAACATTGAAAAAAAAAAACCTAGCTGAAAAAAACAGTAGAGCTAATACGGTGTCCAAACAAAGAAAAAAACTACACTAGCTTTGCTACACAATATTCACAATCAGCTGGGGGTGGAGCTCAGCGATAGAGCGCCCGCCTAGCATGCTCCAGGCCCAAGGCCATATCCCCAGCAACACACACACACACAGAGAAAAAGAAAATGGTCCCCTTTACTAAAATCATGTAATACCTGGAAATCAATCTAACAAGAAACTTATACATTTCTGTAGGTTTTCAAAAGTATATTCCAAAAATGCCAATCAATCAATCAATCAATCAATCTATCCATCTATCTTTGTATATATGGAGAGAAAGAGAAGTCAAAATCATGTAAGAGGTGGTTCTCATCAGAGGATAACTCCCAAGGGAAGTTTGAGAAGTTTGTGGGAGCGCATTTGGCTGATACAATAACTGGAAGACGCTGTTAGCTCTTAAGGATACTAGATGTACTACAATGTGTAGAACAATCCCATACAACATCTTCCAAAATCTCTATTCGCTTTCTAAATTTCAGTAGGTTCTAAAATACCTATAACTTACCTTTGTTTTTGCAAATAAACCAGTGATTTTTGTATACCCCGAACTTTCCAGCAATGCAACCACTGTTCTTTATTATAGCTAAGACTTAGCCAGGAATTGCTCCCTATTTGGCAAAACCAAGATGTCATTAGTGAGATAGCTCCTGGTGTCTGAATTACTAAAATTAAGAGTTTAGATGAGTCTGCATTTGTAGCAGCTATTTTTAGGTGCCGTTGTATAAAAGCTTTCTATTGTCTCCTACTGTATACAAGCATTTATGTACTTAAAAGCACACTGCATTATACATGACTAGACTCTCCTCTACATTTCATTAGGGCTTTATCTGCATTTTAAAATTGTGTGTGCATGGATACATTAACTATATATTTCATTCCAGAAAGGCAAAAGATCATGTTATTAAATACTTACTCTACTGAGCATTGGCTCCGGTAGATTCAGATTTGAAGTGTTACAACCCCATCACAAACTACCATGCTTTTCCAAGTTGAACTTACTGCCCAAGGGGACCAGGAGGAAGGAGGAGAGAGGAGAGGGTAAAAGAAGACCAGAGGAAAAATGGGTATGATCAAGGAACTGTATGTGTATGTTTATAAATTTCATAGTAAAACCCATTAAGTTGTACAATGTGTATTATACAAATGCACGAATACTTCAGAAATGCAGACTAGAAGCAGCACAAACCCAGTAACTACTTCAAAGAGTTGTGTAATGATGAATTATTTTATGTAAAGTGTTTTCTGCAACGTGTAGCACACTGTAAATGGACAGTGCTCTCAAGATTATTGTAGGGAAATATTGACTGCCTGGAAAATATTGCAGGCAAAATTACTGCTGAGTACAGTAATGCATGCTATTATCAGTATGGTCACAATATGGAAAATTATCTGTGTAAATGTATGCATGTATGCACTGATGGGAAAAATACATATAAATGTTAACCATAATTCCAAGTCCACAAATAAACATTGGCTTTAAACTGTACATTTTACATTTTATTAGCTTCACAAATTTTCTCTAATGAATATATGTTATCACTGTAAGAAACAGGCATGCTATAATTTAAAAGAAACTTCTTTGTGGATAATGAATGCACCTCTATCATCAAAAGAACTGACTGTTCATTCTTTTAAAATTGTGTCACCTACTGGATAGATTAAAAAAAAACAAAAACAACCAACCAACCAACCAACCAACCAAACACAAAGCAACTCACAAGACTACATAGCCCGGGCCTCTCATCATTAAGGAGACCAGGGTGTGCATTTACCTCTGTTATTCCTGACTGCTTCTCGCTGGGTAAATGTGAACAGGAAAGAAACAGTGTGCACTGGTGATGAAGGAAGAGGAGAAATGAGAACTCTTTCCAGGCACAGTTTCCATGTGTGTCTTTGTGTGTGTGTGTATCTTTGTTTGTATTGAGGATTAAACCCAGGGCCTTAATACTGAGCTGTATCTCAAGCCCGTTTATAGTTTTCATTTTTTTACATTTTACGATAGGGTTTCCCAAAGTTGCTGAGTTGCCCACGCTGGGCTTGAATTTGTGGTTCTTTCCCAAGCCTCCCAGAGTGCTGGAATCACAGGTATGTGCCACAGTGCCAAGCTTGTGCTTCTGTTCTTTACATGTGTTCGTGCTTGCTTAGAAAGTCCTCACAGAGCTAGCTCACTACAAACTCATCACTGTAGCAGCACAAGTCTCAGACATTAAGAAAGCCAAGAGGGACATTAGCCGTGGAGCACCATATCCATCCATCTATCCATCCATCCATCCATCCATCCATCCATCCATCCATCCACCACCCCCCTCCCAGCTTTTATCTTTCAGAAATGATTCATACCAAGAAATGGACATGTGTGTTTTTATACTACACCATCTTCTAATTAACTTCTCTACTTTTGGTCCAAATGAAACAGCCATCAAGATTTCACCACTAAGATTGTGGCAAAAAAAAAAAAAGTCCAGACTTTAAAGTGAGGCCATTATTAAAGGACTGACCTGTCCAACACTGACCAATCCAGACACATACGGAAGCATCAAATTTCTGTGAATCAACATGCAATTATTTCAGTCTACAGCAGTGCTCACTGTTTAAATCCCTGCACCTGCCTATTCTGTTTCTTTAAACAAAATTGTTTATTTAAATAAAGGCTGCATAGTTTGGATCTATTGATTAAAACAGAAACTGTGCTTCTGAATTAACCTAGCAATACTTTTAGCTTTCCCCAAATCTTCTGTCTCCAAAGCTGTACTGTAATGGTGTTTTACATACAGGCAAGTGTCCACCTCCAAAAACACATACTTCTCTTCTGGTCCCCTCCTCCTTTTCAATTTCAAATCATTAAACAGAGACCGGTTTGTTCCATTAGCAGATTCAATTGCTCAGAACAAATGGAAGGATCACATTCAGTCTTACGGCTCTTCTTTTCAGTCACTGAAACTGTACAAATAAATTGAGGAAAAGCCCACTGTTTGTTTAAGCCAAATTAATTTTCAAACACTGCAAGAGTGGAAGATCAGGGGGATGATGGGTGCTTGGCAGGGTTCAAAGAGATTCCATTTTGTGCTTGTCATGTCGTGTAAACAGTAATTACCATCTGGGAGGCTAAGCTCTGGGCTCAAGTCCGCATCACAAACCTCTGAGGGCTTTCAGGGTTCCTATTAAAAGCAAAATCCTAAATAGGAAAAAAAAAAATAGCCAGTGCATCTGCCAAAACACCAGCAGCCCACTGGGAAAGCCCTGTAGAGTTCAGCCGATTAGAGCTGCCTCTTATCAGGGAGGCCAGGGCTGTCATCCGGTTCATCAGATTAACCCCGCACCAGAGCCCGTATGATAGGGATGAAAGGAAAAGCAACACACTGCAGTTGAGCACACTTACACTTGTTTCAGGCTTACTCTGCCTAAGCCCTACACCAGAAAAGCCTGAATTCTCACGTACATGCCCATGTTCCTGATGCCTCAAGACTGAACGTCTGCTTCCAAGGAGAGTGCACATGGGGACAGAGGCCACCCTAGACACTTCAGTCTAGGCAGCGAAGAGCCCAGTGGTCACTTAAGTGTGCAAATGTCTTATTTCTTTTGCAGCCTTCAGAAAAGAACAGTGGCGGATCAAAATCAGGATGAGAAAAATAGGCTACAGTACGTCTCTGGGTGAGGATAGGAGCCTCAAGAGTATTTAAAAGCTAACAATATCAAGATCAAGTATGATCTGGGTGTTTTTCAAATTGCTTGAGGAAAAGAGTAATTGGTATTAAGTTACTTCCTACAGGCAGCATTGTGCTAGGCCCTGAGGATACAAAGATGAAAAGAGAAAAAAAGCCTGAGTTCTAGGACTGATGGTGGAAGATGAAGAACATAGTATAGAAAAAAAAACAATATGGAACTGGAAGTCTGGAAACCCATGGTCTGAAATTTCAGTTTTTATTATTTTGCTTTTGAGCTAAGCTTAGACAATTGGAGCTAAAGACGCCATCTGATATTTGACTGATTCTAAGCTACTGATGGTGAGGCATTTTTATCTAAACATGTTCCCAATTCACCCACTAGGAGATCAGTCCTTGGTCAAAATAACACAGTCCTTTGGTGGGAGGTGCAGAGCACTGATGGAGGAAGAAATCTCCATTCACTCTGAGAAAATACAAAAATGGTAAATACCAGTTTTGGACAAATACCTTGCTTTCTGGTTTTGGCCAAAAGATAATACTCTCACTTTTTTTTTTTGCTTGTGTTCTGCTAGCCTCTAAACTGATCTTTTGGTTCCTGTGGACAAAAATCACCTGCTGCTTGGATTGCAACCCCATTGCAAGCTCTTTATGACTCTTAGCTGTCCTGGGGTGTCCACTGTGTCTGGCTGATGATTAACAGCTCACGTGCCAGTGTGGGCCACAAACATTCATGCCCTTGACAGTCATCCTTCAAAGCAGTGCATGCTCAACACGGAAGAAGGACTTATGCGTCCATACAGCGGTACAGGGGATCGTAAGGAAGAAAGGCGTCGAGGCTTCCAGCCAGCCAGTTCTGTGGCTGTGTTCGGTACGGTGCATCTGCCCACAGTGAAGAGCAAGCCCGAGGACGAGGCTGTCATCATAGTAACAGCCACAGTCATTCCATCGGGTGACAACGGAGAACTCTTAGCCTGTTTTGAAAACTTTCCAAGCCGTGGGGCACCAAGGCACTGAAAATGAATTATAACTTTAGATGTTTGGTTTAAAAAAAAGAGAAAGGCAGGCTTCTTAGTATCTAATCATCCCACCTTTTACTTGAAGATTAAGTGAGCACCGGGGCAGCCAGTACTGTCACTGCTAAGGACAAATGGGGAATCAAAAGCTGCGGAGCCCTCAGATGGGTTGTATTTACAGATCGGACACCTTCCTCACTATCCTGCCGCCCTCCCCAACGTTTAGTACTATTTGCTTGAGGGTTTGCCATGCACAGCTCAAAGAGACAATCATCAGGATGCTAATTTGACCTGGGTCACCTTCTGAGGCAAATGTCTTTTGGTGGAATGTTGCCTTTGTTGTTTTACCTGCTAAGATAGTGAATATTTTTTTTCCTGAATTTTGTTATCTGTCATTTTTGAATCAACACATTTGTGATATTAAAAGGTGATAGAATAAACTTTCCTCAACAAATCATGTAGCTAATAATTTTCACACTCTAAGATGCCGATGAAGGTTGGCAAATAATTGGCGACTAACCTTTGTTCCAACATTTGGAGCTTCACTTAAGGTGATTTCCTCAAGGACAAAAGTAAAGCCAGCTGCAGGAACGAGCTACAGCCTTCAAATGTTATCAGGCACCTACCTTCCTGTATTGCTATAATGTGTACAATGCTCTTCTACCTGGTTTGGGACACATGTTAGATAACCACTGAAACTCACGTACAAAAGACACAATGATGAAACACAAGAATTTCTGTCTTTTGAGTTTATCCGCAGCTTTTCTTCAGCTCTCTGGTCCTGCCACACAAACACCCCCCACCTCCCAGTTTCTTCTTAACATTCTACAGCTTGTGTCTGCTGAACTTCTGGTTGGCATAGCTTAAGTCATCACAGCTTACCCTCTCACTACTCCGCAGCCAGCAAGAAATACACGTCTGATCCCTCTCAAACAGAAGCAGCACCTGTACCATGTAGAGCCCCAGTACCCGCATCTCCCTTAACACCCTCTCGTTCAGGTTCAGAGAGCAAAGGAAGGTCCCAAATCACCCTAGGAGGAAGGAAATCTGTGTGATGTCTCTGAGGGACTGTCTTTCTTTCTGGTGGGCTCTGGAAGGAACTCCAGACGCCTAGGAATGGTGATTGCTGCAGCACTGTGCTCATTCCATGCCAGTACATCTGCAGGAGATGGGAGTGCTTGATTCCTGCAAGCACTGTTGGTGACCTCAGTCAGTTTTCTGCCAAGTTCACACAGCTGTCACCTGGAGTGCAGTACAGGAGGAAGCAATTCCTTTAGAACTTCATCAAATATCCTAAAGGCTGTCAGTGTTTTCTCAACATTGCTCCTGTCCTGTGCTCAGCAGTTCCCTGTGAGAAGTGGGCTTTGCCTTGGGAAATATCCACTTTGTTTTGGCACTGCATGCTCTGTCAGCATTCAGGTGTGCTTGTCTGCCCCGCTGAGGACAGATGACAACTCTTTGCCAATCTGTTCGCACAACCTGCCATGGCCCATGGGACTTGGGTGCTGCCAATGCTCTGCAATCTGTCTGATGAGCTTATGTGTGAGCACTACAGAAGCCTCTAGCATCAGTCTCTGAGTTCTCTTTCTTTTCTGCTACCATAGGGTATGGGATTCTTTAAAGGTGAGGCAGTTTCTCGAAGTAAGTTTTGATCTTTCTGGTCCCAAACTATATATCAACTCTCAGGATGACTCCAGTCTACTCTGCAACTTCACCATCCCAAGTGTAGTGTGCATGTCATGGGGAGCACTGCCCAGTTGCTGGAGAGGAAGCTCATGGACCCTGTCCACATACACTTTCCAGGTGGAAAGCACCGCTTCACAGCACTGTTGGGAGTGAAGAGTCTTGGCAAGCAAGGCCCACTGGTGAGATCATCCATAAGGTGGTCTACCCTCCCATGTCCCCACCTCCAAGCCTCCTTCCCCATGGAAATCACACCTTTTGTTCCTCCTAGAATGCGCGGAAAGTGTTCTTCAGGATTAGGAGCTGCCCCACCAGTGAACATGTTCAGGAAAGGCAGTGATAGCGAGCTGATTGTGCTATTTCCCATCTGAGTTCCACGCAGATCACTAGATCACTCAACCTGTAGCACAGGAAGTTATACAGTCTTGACATACACAGTGCCCTGCAAGAACTTAATGGTTGGCAGTAAGAAGAAAAAGGAGATTTATTATGAACAGCATCATGGATAGGACCAGGACTGCTAAAGGACATTTCAACATGAAATAAATGGGCTGCCTTACAGGGTAACAAGCTGCTCTTTACTGAACCTAGACAAGAAATGGATGAATGAACATGAAAAGAATTTTGGGAAGGCAGCTGGACTAGATGGCTTATGAGATTCCATGAGTTCCGGAACAAGGTAGTGGTAGTATATGCCTCAGAAGAATATCACTTCTTAATTTTCTTCTATCTTTTCAGATCTCAGTCTTCTACAAACTAAGGATCTTTATGCTAAATGACTATGTATACAATAATGATTACAAACAGAAGAAAGAAATCTGATTTTTCAGCCATGATGGTTATAAAGTCAAAAGAGATGACTAAGAAGGGAGGAAGGGAAGTGCTGTGTGTTCCCTATCTAAGGAAAAGTCTGCCTACCGATTTCCTAACAACAATCTGTAATAATTACTTGGTGGGAAAATAAAATCTCTTGCCACTAACTCATTTGCTATTATTTCATTATTCCATTTCATTATCCTTAACTTATCATCAAATAGGAGACACACTCAAGTGCAAACTTTGGAGCTCCCTGTCTCTAGGGTATAGGGAACAGTGTGGGGATGGTAACAATGCAGCCTCTGAGAAACTCCCTATCTGCTGGAGGTGCTCTTCCCAATGCTATGCTGTAGATCAGCTTCTGGAAATAGCAGTGGGGCATTTTATTTATCCTTGGGTAGAGCTGAAGCAAGTCACCCATGATAATTCTGAAAAGGACATGTCAGATAACTAATTTGATGCTTGGGACATGTAGTGTCATAATGACTTGACTTTTCCACAATCATCTGAGCTTTATCTTCAGAGATGCTTTCCAAAGAGAAAGGCAGAAAGCAATGGGCATTTGTTTCCTCTTTAACTGCCAAGGGTTCTATCCACCTGGCTGGCTGCCCTGTCTTCAACTCTAGCTCAACACGACTGAAATCAAGCCTGCTCCCTCCCAGCCCACTTCTGCCTGGGCTGTCCCTACCCACACAAGCTCAGAACCACAGCTTCCATCTAGTTTATCACCCTTCCATTCGCTGCTTTTTCCTCTTTATTTTTTGTTTGTCTTTTTTGGTACCAGGAATCCAACTCACAACCTTGCGTTTGCCAGACAGACGCTTGTGCTGCTGAGCTAAATCTCTGGCTTGCTTTTTCTTTTTTAGACACAGATGTTATGCTTAGCCCCACATTTCCAAGTCTTGCTTTAGTCAAACCACCTTGTTAACCTGATTCCAGTCACTACTACCCCTGCTAACCAACCCCGCTGATGAACTGATCTTCTATACTTAATGCTTATGGGAATTGAGAGGTACTTCTACATTAACACATAATAAGTGACTTCTATTGTATAACCAATAATAAATTACACTCTACGGTAACACTAAATACTTCTGTACTAGAATAATAGAACTTATTGCTCTTTGTATTTTAATACACATACGTACTTATTTGAGGAAGGATCTCTTTAAATCTTTGTCCTTACTTCAATTCTGAACACAATGTCTTCCTTAGAGTGGGCCCTTTGTGTCAACAGTTGATTTTTTAAACCACATAATAATCAATTCATAAAAACCTAAGAAGTTTCTTTGTGAGTGTAATTTTAAAGAAAAAAGAATCACCATAATGAGAAAAATACTCAATAAACAATTACACATTAAGCCAGAAAAATCATGTCTCTTTGGAATCATTTCCATAATTGGACATTATACTGCAATAAAATAATAGTATATAACACAAGCAAATGCAAAATAATTGGATCCCATTATGAAGTTTAAGGATCCATTTTCCGTATATAATAAAGCTAATGCTCTATTTTGAATCATAAAAGAATCTAATAGCTTGGTTATTTTTGTATTACAAGAAAAGTAGGGCAATCAAAAGCACAGAACATTGAAGGAGACCCACATTAATAGTCAGAGGTAGGCAGAGCCTCTTTAGACGGGGCCTTATGGTCTGCATGCAGGATGTAGAGTAGACTATGCACTTTAAAAGTATAAACACATTTTTATTGTGTTCAGAAAAAAAAGGAAACATAAACAGTTGTTACCAAGGGGAAATAGTTTCAGGGATTTTCTTTTTCATTTTTTATAGTATTTCAATTTTCTTTTTTTTTTTTTGGTACAGGGGGATTGAACTCATGACCTTGCTTTGGCCAGGCAGGCACTTATACCACTGAGCTAAATCCCCAGCTAGTATTTCAATTTTCAACAGAACACTGGGTTAAAATCCAGAAATATGATGCTAAATAAACTCTGCAAGAAGCAGGTCAATTAATACACTTTTTATACGCAAACCAAAGTATAATTCTTTTTAAATTTAGCCAAAGAGAACTGGTAAAAACTAAACAGAAAATTAGCAGCAGAACACCATGAAACAATGAATTCTAGAAGAAACAACTTAATAATGACAAACCCCAAACTACACAGGGTTAAAGGGAGAGGAATAGTGTTTTATTCCCACATAATAAAAATGTGGCTGCAAAACACAACTGGAAAACACACACACCTCACAAAGCAAACTGTATGATTGGAAATAGATTCATCAATAAAAACTTCTCTACAGATGCAAGGGATAGGAGTCCATTTTTTAATCTGGTTAAAAATTACTAATTAGAAATTTGATACTCAAATCACAATTTGCCCCAAGAGACCCTGAAATGCACCACTGCGGTGGGATTTGAAGGATGACTGAAGAGCCAGCATGAGAGGATTGGCTGCACTGACTCGAGAACCCTTGGCAGCGTAATCCTGGAAGAAACGCTTTTGTTCTCACCTCCTACACCAGCCATAAGCACATAAGCGTGGTTAAGCAGGAGAGATTGCGTCAAAGGCGAAAAGCTCCTGGGGGAGGAGACTTGAAGGCTCCCGCAGGTTAGGGGCTCTCTGGCTGCTAAGCAGGCCGATGACAGTCTTCATGGGCTGGCTGCTCTTTCTGCCTCCCAAGTATCCTAGTCCCTCGGCTCATCTCCTGTTCTGACCCAACCCTCCTCCCAGCACCTCATAGTCAGGAGGCCCTTGGCGGACAGCTTGCTACTCACACGCTACAATAACTGAATTCCCACGGGTCCATCCCTTACACTTTCTCCTTGCCAAAGCACCAAAGCAGGCTCTGAATCCAAAGGCGTGGAGGAGGCCTTTCTGAAGCCCTGATCTTAACTAAAGATGAGGCAGCGCTGGGGAAATGACTCCAGGCAGAGCATTTACCTAGCACTCCTGAGGCCCGGGGTTTGGGCCCTGGGAGCAGAAGAGGAAGGACAGAGCAGAGGGCATGAAGCTGAGGTCCCCTAAATTCGGATGTGCCCAAAACACCTCCATGGCTTCCAAAGTTGACTAAGAGACAACACCTACCTTCCTTACCAGACACATGGCCCAAGCTGCCTCATGCTTAAAAGACCTACTTTAATTAGCAACAATGGTGGTCCTTTTTTAGATCTTAATTTACTCAGATCTATAAATTACCTTCTCTCAGCAACCACACTCTGACAAATGACTCCAGTTGAGATTTAGTGTTTTCAAATATCCCTGGAGAAAAATAGTACCCATCTCCCAGGGACCTGGGACCAATTTGAAAATCCTTTTAATGGGGGCTGTGGGGAGACAGTGATCCAAGGCTACAAAATCACAGGAGCAGTCAGTTAAAGACAGTTATTGCACAACATGGCAAGTATAGTTAGTTAACAATAATATAGTGTTTTCTTGAAAACTGCTGAAAGTAGATGTTAAGTGTGCTCACTACAAAACATGATGACTATGTGAGGTCATAATATCACAGGTATGTTACTAAGCTAGATGCAGCCATCCCACTGTGTGTGTGTACAGTTCAAAACATCATGCACATGATACATATGTACAATTTTCCCTGCCAATTAAAAAAGAATGAAAGGAGGAAAAGCTCTGCAAACACCAGGCATTCAAAATACATTATGCTCTTCTCTTCCCCCAAAAAGGCAGTGGTGGGGACGGGGAGGTAGCTGCCATTCATCCTAACTTTTCATTATTGCTCCTGCTTTCTGGACAGGAATCCAAATTCTCTGGTTTAAATTCTTACACCTGAAAACAACAGATATAGTGGCCAAGGCCAGTGAGTCATGAAGGCCCCAGTCGAAACCACCAAAGGTGTACTTGAGGTAACATGTTTATATCAGTCCATGCTGGAAACAGGGAAACAGACATATGCAAAATAAATAAAACCCACCAAATGGAAAAGAAATCACATGCTGTACAGAGGCAGTGAAATCTCCACAAAGCCCACAAACATAATCAGGGATGTTTTTCCCTTGACTCCCCAGAGCAAATCATGACAAGTGTTTTAAACCTTTTTGGGTACAAAGACACACTATTCTGTGGCCTCCCTAACAGAAATGTGTAGTTAGAGAGAACACGCCATATGAGGAAAAGAAACTTTGGCGAGGTTATATATGACCAGCTATATTAAAGAAACAAAAATTACACAGTGAAAAGCCTATTATGCATGATAACTGGATTAGTGCAACTTGGTAAATGGATTGAAAAGTTGAGTTCCATTTAAATTTCTCCCTGAATGAGTAGAATTTATATCCTCTTGCAACAAAACTTTAAGAGATGACATATGATAAATGTAAAATTAACTGAGATTCAAATTCTGGGCTTTGCAACTAGTCAGATGACCAAGTTACTTCACCCCTCAGGGCCTCAGTTTCTTCATTTGAATCAGAAAGAAGGTTGGGCCTCCTCCCCTGGTTCCAACTACCACTTTTCTATTATGGCCATCAAACCTCACACGTCAATGATGAAGTGATACACACTGCCTGAGACACACAACTCATTTCTAAGCAGGTTTCTTTGGGGGGATACTGGAAATTGAATTCACGACCTTGCCCTGGCCAGGCAGGCCCTTGTGCCGCTGAGCTATATCCCCAGCCCTCTCAGTTGTTCTTAAGTGAACCATCTCTATGGAAACTAGCTGAAAAGTAAGAGCTATTAAAACTCTAACTTTCAGATTTTTGAGAAAGCTGCTTAATCTAACAAGGGCATCGACTTAGGAAATACTCTCCCAGCTAGAGGGGTCTCTGAAAAAGAGATCGACCAAATCTGTTGCTTTAACATTTATTTTCAGCCTTCTAGTAAAAATAGTTTCAAGGACGGAGTTTCCTGAGAATGAGTGGGTAGCATAGTTTACGTTTCCTTGTATTTCCAGTACCTGAAATACTACAAGAACAGAAGGTACTTTGCTGTCCCAGTCTGTAACAGAATGAGGAAGTGGGCTGCTGTGACTCATGTTTGAAACGAGAACAGAAAACTGACCAAACCCTTTCGAGCACACCAAATGTTCGCCACTCACACATCTGCCAGCGACCTCAGCTCGCCGTGTGCCTCAGGCCTCCCCTTCTACACCTTCCCTCCTGCTTCAGAGCAGCTCACGAGCTACAAGACTTTCAACTCCACACTTCTGCAAGTCAGCTTCAGCTTTTGGTCAAGGTTAAGTATTCTCTATTACCTATAGTATTTACATATTTCTTCACCATTTAATATGTATAAGACTAAGCTACTGTTTTTATTAGGTTCCAAACTTTTGGGGGGCAAGGGCAACCTGTTAGTGATGAAATTTTCAAGCCCCCGAGAATGAGTGGGTAGCACAGTTCATGTATCCTTCTGTTTCCTGGATGGCTTTTATACCAAGTTCCCCATAACCCTATTGCTTTCAGTGTACTGTTAGGAAGAGCACAGTGATTTTTAAGAACATGTGTGTATTGCTACATCAAAATTGGCTATAAAATTGGGTAAACTTGGGATGGAATGAACCTCATGAAGATTGTCAAAGACGGACCTACAGCACTGGGAAAAGTTTCCAGGGAGCTGCAAAAGGCATCTAGGAACTGCTTTTTTTAATTTACTTGCTGGTTAAATTATTATTAATATATCGATGAGAGGTCAAGTATTTTTGACTTATTCACTTAAAAAATGTATTAAGCGCTTATATGCTAAGTGTTGGGAAGAGAAGGGCAGCAAGATGAGACATGATTAGTATTTAGTGGAACTTGTAACTGGTTGGAAGAGAGACATAAATAGCTATAATGCAATGCAGAAAAGCTCTAATAAAGGTATTGCAAAGTCCTCTGAAATCTCAAAGGAAGGAAGGACTAACTCTCGATGACATATGAATCCACATAGTTTAGCAAGCTGAAAATGATGGGCTGAAAAACAACTTTGGAATTACAGTAGAACCAAATGTAAGGCCCCACATTTAAAATGTTAAGAACTTTCAAAGACCTGCTGGTGCTAAACCTGGGCTCTCCTTTCTCCTATCTGGAAACAGTTGGTAATTGGATTCACTGAGCCTTAAGTTTTTATCAGTCAAAAGTTATACTACTGCATGTTTTTGGATGTCTTCATCAAAATATGCAACTGAAAGAGTGAGGCTGATGGATCCTGAGTCTACTCCACTGAGACGACCTCCTGTTACAGGGGCTGGACACAAACTGGAGCAAACACAAAGGACTCACACAACTCACAGCCACATTTCTTTGGCAGTGGCCAGGGGAAGCTGGGAGGGGAGGGACCACTGCTGAAGCTGCAGGCCTGTCTCTCACCAGAGGAAGAAGACTTGTGTTACAAGGCCCCAGGGGATCAGTGACATGAGGAACAGTGTCAGACCAACATAAAGAAGACTTTTCAAACAATTCAGCTGCCTGTAGATAGAAGAGAGTTCCCTAAAAGCATCCCAGGGGTGCTCAAGCAAAGGGTTTGGCAGGAAAACTGCAGACAAAAGATTTACACATCTCACAAATGGCTGAGAATCGGTTTTAAGACAGTCTACACTCGTAGTTACTAAGATTAGTTCTGTGGGTTGAGGGTGTAGGGCAGTGGTAGGATGCTTGCCTGGCATACACAAGGCTCTGTGTTTGCCCTGGTACTGAAAAAAAACAAAATAGAACAGAGCAAAACAAAACAAAACAAACAAACAAACAAGCCAAAAACCCCACAATTTTTTGATGGTGAAGCCACCCTCATTATTGAAATCATTTTACTTCAGCTACTGCATTCCTTTTTGAGACCAATAATCTATGATTCAGGAAAAACATGAAGCATAGAGATCAGGAGCTCTCTCAGGTATCAATCATCTCATACCTATGCAGTGCAACGCTCTCACCAACCAAGACTTTTCATTATCCCTCTCCCCTGGATTCGTACCACAGATGCCTTCTGAGGCTCAGGAAGGACGCAAAGGAAAAGAGAGACAGTGCCGGCCCTTTTCATGTCTCCACATTTGAGCTGCTGCTCTGGAAAGGCAGGCAGGTTCTCCTTTTAAGACTGAGGCTACACAGAAGGGAAAATTTATCCTAATTCAGAGGAAACAGCTGGTAAGAGCAGCTCTGGATCTGTGTCTGGATTGAGATTTCGGGCACGTGAAGACCTCTTCCTTCTGTTCGATGATTCCTTGGCTGGCATGGGGGAGGCAGCATACACCCCTGGTCCCAGCAGCATGGGTGTTTACTACGGTTTGGTTGAGTGTCCTGGAGAGGCCCGTGTAGGAAAGGCTTGGGCTCAGTTGCTGCTAATGGGAGTTGGTGGAACCTTTAGGAAGCAGAGCTGGTGGGAGGCTTAGGTCCCCCTGATGGGGACCATGGGAGACCCTGTCTCTTCCTCGCTCTGTTTCCTAGCCACCATGAGGTGAGCAGCAAACCTCCCACACATTCCTCCCTCTCCACACGCCCAAAAGCATGGGACTAACTGATATGGACTCTAACACTCCGAAAGCTTGAGCCAAAATAAGTCTTTCTTCTTTTTAAATTGATTATCACAGGGATTTTGTTACAGGAATAGGAAGCTATTGTTATTGCTGTGAATTTCTCTACAGCATAATACCCAATATAGCAGTGAATTAAAACCTTGTCCATAGATGTGACCTCCATAAAGTCGGGTGGGGAAGTGGAGGGGGGTTGAATATGTTGCAGTTTCCCCATGACTTAAAAATGTGGGCACTGGGTGTGGTGGTGCACATGCCTGTAATCCCAGCACTCTGGGAGGCTCATGAGTTTGAGTCCAACCTGGGCAGCCTAACAGCTTAGAGAGGCTCTGTCTCAAAATAAAAAATAAAAAGGACAGTGAATATAGCTCAACACCAAGTCTCTAGGTATAGTTCTCAGTAGTGGGGAAAAAAGTGGAAGACATTTTAAACCAAATTAATTTCCTTTTACTTGAACCAAGAATATGCAGTTTGTTCAGCTAAGTGATCATTAAACTACATCCTCCTTTTCCAACAGTAGAATGTTGTGAAAAGCACAAGCAGATTCACCAGCAGCACCAGCACCTCTCTTCCCAGGACTGTTACACTCCCCTGAAACACAGGCACTGGAACCCTGGGTGTCTACTGCGGACCCCACCAGCAGAAGTGGGGTCTCTCCTGCTCTTGCATACTTCAAGGTTAGGAAGTGTTTTAAAGCAACTTTCATTCCATCAGATCTTTAGGCCCAACACACACTTTATGTACACTACGAGGGTGACTAAAACATACAGAAATGTTTAAATTAAAAAAAAGTATTACAATAAAAGACATATTGACATTCCCCAAGATACTCCCCCTTACTTCAAACACACCCCAGTGTTCTTGCTCCTTTCTGCAGCAGTTCTGCAAGTCCTCTTTTGTAAAAGGTCTTTACAAGTTGTGATAAAAAATACAGCGACTGCTGCTGCCAAGCGCCATCCAGCGGAAAGGCAGGCTCACAAACACACAATGGTGTGTCCGCACTCACCTCATGCACCAGATCTGGCACAGGGTGACTTCTACACTCGTGAAAGACGACTTCCACAGCTGCTTTGGAAAGTGGCGAGAACAATGGGAAAAGCGCGGTGGGACAGAGAGGGAGTTTTCTGAAGCAGATTCATAGCAATGTGTGTTTTACTATAATTTTTTAAAGATGAAACAGTCACTGTATATTCCAGTAACACAGTGTATATAGTCTATGTCCAAAATGCTAAAGGAAAACAGCGATGACAATAAAATCTTGCTTCAAAAGGGAAAAAGATGCTAGGTTATCTGTGCAGTTGCCTTTTCATATGCTCAGGCAGCAGCAACCTGTTTCTCTGGCTGCTCAGAGAAACCCAGGCCCAGAGCGAAAAATTATAGTAAAACACACATTGCTATGAATCTGCTTCAGAAAACTCAGGTCTACAGGGCAGAGCAAGGGCGTGCGTCTGGAGATAACCCACGTCTGCGCGGGTGCAGCACACCGTCTGCAGCTCCCCTGGAAGACACGCCCGCCTGAAGACTTCGTTTCTCAGCACTCAGGCAAGTTTGCAGAGAGGCCCGCAGCCTTCTCACCACGCTGGGGGTGAAGGGTAGCAACTCTTAACCTTGCTTTCCAGTTTTATGGGCTTCGTCTGGCCAAGAACTCATTTAAGCATGTCTTCTGTGGGAACCCTCAGTGGAGGGCTTGTAAGTTTCTGGTGCCAAACATTTTAAATGTAATTAATTTGTATATTAAAATGTTTCTCTTTATTGCTAATTGGCTGAACGTCATCCGCACTATAATATTTTACTGCTAGTTACAACCTCGAGAAATGGCCAATGATGCTTCTCTATCTTCAAGGTTACCTATGAAGCCACAGGACTCTGAACAAATTAGGGCTTCTCTTTACCCCTCTCAGCTTCTCCACCCACTGGATTTCAGGTCATCTCAATACCATATGCTCTTCATGATAAAAAGGCACTTGGCAGTGAAGGGCCAAGTGAAGAATGACACAGGCCAGGCTTCTCTGGCAGCTAGGAACTCTGGGACAGGAAAGAGTATAGGGAAACAGGAAATAAACATATTTGGGTATAATTAGGCTGAGGGAAGCTGGATGTTGTGGTGAATGCCTGTAGTTGCAGCAGTCTGGGGGCTGAGGCAGGAGAATCACAAGTTTTGAGCCTCGCCCAAGCAACTAGGCAAGATCCTGTCTCAAAATGAAAATAAATGAAGGAAGGGAGAGAAGGAGGGAGGGAGGGGAAGAGGGTTGAGGATATAGTTCAGTGCGAAGGCCCTGGGTTCAATCCCCAATACCACCCCACCAAAAAAAAAAAGAAAGCAAGGAAAAATTAGGTTGAGGGGGCTGTGAACTACAATTGTCTATGACATCAAAGTTTCTTCTCTTCCAAAAATCACATATAAGCAAACTAGATACTGTAAGTTGAGATAGTTCTACCCCACACTACAAATAACGGCTGACTGCGCTTAAAAATTAAATTCCTTCTGACTGGAAGTCAGAAACTTGAAATTCTGACTCCATTTTGATTCTACAGACTACACAGAATTTACCCTACAGAGCCAGCATCAGATGCGGTACGAGAGAAATCCCACGTTCTGGGCTCTGGTGCACCCAGTGGTTGAGGCAGAACACAGTAAAGGGAGGCTGAAGCCTGGGAGGCTCCGGCTCTTGTCCGGACAGGACCACCGGCCTGGCGCACCCCAGATCCATTGCATTTACTTCCACTGGTCCTCACCACTTACCAGCCTCTCCGCCAGGTCTCCATTAAAGAGGGAAAAGGAAAGCGATTTCCCTCCCTGAGCAATCACGGTTCATGTCTTGAGAGTGGGGAGACTGCAGAGAGAGCAGGATCCCCCTCCTCTGCGCCCACTCTGGCCAGAATCTTAGCGGGCTCAGGAACGCGGTGATATCCAGGGAGGCTGGGGCTGGGAGGTGAATCGCCAGAGGCAGGGTGCACTGAGGACTCAATTGAACAATCAATCTAGGTGATGTGTGGATCTTTCAACAATCAGAGATGCACTTGGTCCAAAGGAGATGAAATAGAAAACACAACTGATCAGCCGGCATCAGGAAGGCAAGGAGCAACACGGAAGTCCTGGTCCCCCCACATTCCGGCGCTTCCCCGCCTGGGGCTCTCTCCACCATGAAGACAGACTTTCAGCTAATGACCCCGTCTATCAGGCTAAATCCCTCTTGAAAGTATTCCTGTTAGGATGGATTAACATTCGGCAAGTTTATACATAAAAAGTACTGAATTGACATGTTAAAAAATAGGGAAGAATGTCCTTTAAAGCCTATATATTTGCCCAGTGTGGAAATGCTCACCTGTAATCTCAGCACTCTGGGAGGCTGAGGCAGGAGGACTGCAGGCTCTAGCCCAGCTATGGCAACTTACTGACTTAGGAGAAACCCCCATATATTATCAGTATTTTTTCCTTCAAATGAATAGCTGAACCACGCCACAAACCTTGGAAAACTAAAGACAAAATATCTTTATCTCACCTCCTAAAACAATCAATACTACAGCATACCAGTCATCTTTCCTTCAATTTGTACTTATCATTTGGTGTGATGAGTATTTTTTCATACTGACATATATTCCTCACAATGACCGCTCCTAAAGGAAAGACTAGTATTTATTTATATGATCTACAGATTTTTTATCGCTTTTTGTGGTAACATTTACAGTTAATCATTTCAATTTATTCTGAGATCTTTTACTTCCTTTGATTTATAGAGGCTCTTTTATCACCTGTTACATTTTTTTCTGCTAAATTTTTACATAAAAATTGGATTTGGTTTTGGAGAATTCAACTATCTGTTTGAGTTAAAGCTTTCTTTAAAACAAGCCTTCAAAACCACCAGGTCCACCTCCCAGGCAGTCAGGGATACAGGAGCCCAGACCTGGCCACCCCAGCTCTCCCTCTGCATGTCCTCCTGGGTGACCACTGTGCCATTCCTAAAGGGAGGGAGAGGGTGATTCCGAGCAAAGCTACTAAACTGCCGGGACCTTCCGACGCCCTTTCCAAGTCAGTTTTTGTTTCTTCCTTGATTTTCTAAAGAACCAAGTGAAGCAGAAAAAAGAAAAGAGCCAAATGTGTCCCCAGCCTCATCATTTTGGGAGTGTCCACTTCGGCTCTCCTCAGGCCAGGCTGTCTTCCTATGGTGGCGGGCAGCTACTCTGAGCGTGAGTGGAGCTCAGCCCAAGAGACAGGCTCTGAGAACATTAATGGACCGAACCCATGTCCATTCTATGTCAGGTATTAAGATTTCCTAAACTGAAGCTAGGTGTTTTCTTCTCCAGATTTATATTTATCTTGACCTTGGGGGTTGAATGCTTGTAGTTATCTCCCTTACTACACAAGAGTACCCAAAACTTCTTCCTTAACCTTCAATAGTACTACAGTGAATTTAATTATTAAGCATTAAAGCTTTTATGTCTCCTAACAATCTCTTTAATAAGTCATTGCTTCCATTTTAAAAAGAGGCAGAGAGAATGATAAACAGTTTAAGAATTCTAGAAAGGCAATAAAATGCAGGGTAAATACTATACTATCGATAGCTCAAAAATTACTGTGGAGACTTTTACTGTTATTACATGGCTTTAGTTTCTATTCCTGTAAATCCTGACTAACACACTGAGGGTCCCACATGGAAATACAGTAGCCTCACTAGACTTTCCACTTCCTGTGGCCGTAACGACCTGTGGTCAACCACAGTTGATAGGATACAGCCAGGCACCGAGGGGTGGGGCACACTGCATTCACAAAACTTTTATTCCAATATGTTGCTCTATGTGTTCAGTTTCATTGCTAATTTCTACTCTGCCTAATTTACAGATTAAGTTTTATTGCAGACATGTATGTGTAGGAAAAGATAGTACACACTCACACACACACACACTCACACACTCACTCACACACACACACAGGTTTGGCAACTTCTATGGGATCGGGCATCCGCTGGGAGCCAGGGATCATATCTCCTGTGAACCAAGTGGGAGGACGGTGAGCAGTAAAATGCCAGATGACTACAAAAGGTGACCAAAACTTAACTGAATGTTTAACAAAACAAAACAAAACAAAACTTATCACTGCAAACAATACTTTGGGATAAGTGTGTTCGAAGCATTGGAGAGTATTCTGAGAACAATTCATGGCAAATATACCTTTTATAGTAATGTGTTTTTAAAATGTAAACATTTACCATGTTTTTGATCATGCCACATATACTAGATCACATTCTGCCAAGCTCATTCCCAAATCCCCACCAACCAGCCGAATTACACAGAACCGCACTCTGGACCAGGGCTTTCTATGGGGGCAGAAGCTAGGGCCTCATGCACGCTAAGCAACCACTCTGAGCCAGTCAGGGACCTCCCTGGCCCTAGGACATTTTTTTCCTAATCTGTTAAAGAAAAGGGGGTGGAGACCACCTCTTTATCTCCCTCCGGACACTTCCCAGGGTTGTCATGAGATCTGAACAAATGGCACAGTGCGCGAGGCTGGTGTGCTTTCAGGGGACATGAGCGTGAGCAGGAGTGAAGGGTTCTGGGGTCAGCTCGGCCCAATGTTCCTAAGGTTCAAAAGGACTCTGAGGAATAAAAGGAGACCTAGCCACAGAAGGACTGTGGAGTCCTCCCACCCAAAACTCAAAGGATACCTAATGACTCTGTTAACCCAGAGGATCAAAAATAGCCAGCTGTATGTGATAAAAGCCATGCAGGCCAGTGTCCGCAGCTGCAGAACACAGGCTGCAGGTGGGCAGTGAGGGCAGAGGCTGGCATGCAGGAGGGACAGATGTGTGAGCTGCCCAATGCGCTCAACTTCTCTATGTTTGCAGTTGTTTATAGGAATTGTTAGGGAAACACAACTGGCACCTTCACTGCTGTACATGTGTTCTACAATGCCCAGCGTTCCTAGGTTTCTGTAAAACATTCTACTTACACAACAGAAACACGCGACGGTGTGGAAGATGTTAACCGTGACTCTTAACCATCGCTGCCTCTAAGTCTCATGGAGTCTGGGGTAGCAGCTCGGCTAGGATTAGACACCCCTGAACTGCTGTGATCTCCACAGACGCAGATGTCCCCCATCCCGCCCTTGCAGAATTCGATGTTCAGGAAGTTCACCTTTTTATATACTCGTCTGCTGTCTCAGATCATTAAAACCTAGGGTGTAAATGCTTATTATTCTTGAATGGTGCATAAACCAATTCCTACCAACCCGGCAAACTTGAGTTCTAATTAACAAGCTGATTAGAATGCACAGCCCTGTGGAAACAGCTCAAGATGGGAAACTGGAGAAGCCAGGCGGACACTTTGGAGGAGTGGCCTCCTGCCTAACCCACGGCTCCCTCACGGACAAGATGGGGCTGCGTGTGCCATGGCTGGCTGAAGGGTTTCTTACAAGGACATCCTATAACTATCCTACTAACGCAGAATCAGATGCTCTGGAAGCTAATGCACAGGACGCATCTGCATCATCACTAATTTACTGAGTAATTTTTGCACTTGTTTTTAAAAATAGCCCATGCTTCGTCTGGATAGTAAACCAGAATTGCTAGAAATGGGAGTCTGGAATCTGGCAGTGCACAGTATGACAGGGAGGAGCTACAGGGGAGGCGGGGCCTGCCGGGGCCTTGGCATAGGGAAAGAGGCCCCGTGGGTTCGGTGAGAAGCAGGAGGAGCAGAAAGAGTTGAAAGAAAGGTCACTGGAGAATGGGAATTTATGCCAACTCCCCTTTCCCATACGCCTCCATTTCCATCAGGAACGACAATTATTCGGATAAGTATCACTGAAAGGTCTTTAGACTTGTTTTATGAAGTTCTTCAAATGAAAACACCAAGAAAATGGCATGGGAGAATTCCCACACAATGGGAGAAAATATTTGCAAATCATATACATGAAAAGGGTCTATGGGTCCTGAATATATAAACAACTCTTTAGGAACAATAACAGACATGATTTGAATAGACATTTCTCCAACGAAGACATACAAACTTCCAATAAGCAAATGAAATGTTCAACATCCCAAGTCATTGGGGAAATGCAAATCAAAGCCACAATGAAACCACACCCACTCGCAGTGAGAAAGACAGTACAGGTACTGGCCAGCACGGAGAACCCTTGTGATGCTGGCAGCCAGGAAAAATGGTGCTGTCTTTTTGGAAGTGTCTGGCAGTTGCTCAAAAAAGCTCAACACAAGAATCTCACTCTTACAAAACCTACACCTACACGCAAAGGTTGGCAGCAGCCTTATTCCTAGCAGCCAAAAAGCAGAAATGCCCCCTTGTCTGTCAGTTCATGAATCAATAAACAAAATGTAGCGTATTTGTAAGTGGAAAATTACCTGGCAATTAAAAAAAAAAAAACCACTCATACACACTACAACATGGATAAACCCTGAAAGCAAGGTAAGTGGGAGAAGCCAAGGACAAAGGTCTACACATTGCATGGCACCATTTACATGGAAGGCTCAGAATAGGCAGATCGAGGGACAAACAGTAGATCCACTGTTGCCCGGGACTGTAGGGGCTGTGCGGATGAGGAGTATGCTAAGGGATGCAGCAGCGCTTGCAGCTGCACAGCTCTGGGAATATACCAAAGCCCAAGCATTTGTATATGTTAAAAGAAAATTTTACAGTTTGTGAATTTCATCCCAAGTAAAAGAGTCGGGAGGCCAGGGATCTACCTTAGCGGCACAGCGCCTGCCTGGCAAGTGTGAGGTCACGAGTTTGATTCCCAGTAAGACCCAACCCTGCAAAAACATCAGTTGATCTCTTACTGCTTACTGATAGGTAAACACAGTCATACACTCTTCAGTAAGAGGGATGTTTAACTGCTTGTGGTCCACAGTTCATTTAGTTAGAACAACTTTTTGATTTCTTTTCCTAACCTAAAGTGGAGGGTACTTGAGGGCTGGTCTCTACCCATTTCTTCAGTCTTCAGAGTCTCAATAACAGAATCATCTCCCCAGCTTCATCATTGTAGTATGAAAAAGATAACTGGACAATTCAACAACTGCTGACCGACCGCCAAGGCTGGCAGAGGCTGAGCTCCCGAGGAGGAGCAGAGATGGAGAGAAGAGGAGGAGGAGGAGAGCACTGAGGGGAGGAGTTCCATGCCCACTTCAGGAAGAGAAGGGGCAGGGAAGTGTGGCCTTTGTCTCTGCCCCAGTTTGTGAGTTCTTGTGCTCAAGTGCAGAACAGGACCCTGCTTCCACAGAACAGGGTGAAAGCAGTTAATCCTGCCTGAGGTTGGGCTTGGGTTATTCTTTTATGGAAGTTCCTAGGAAAGAGCAGGGCAGGGGACAACTGGGAGACTAGAAAGTTTTTTACTCAGGGAGCATTTTGGAGGAGGTGATCTGGGGAGAGGAAGGAATCAATGGCTCGGGACCACACCAAAAAAAAAACAGAAAATGGGAGTTTTTCTCTCTGGTAAAATTACCAAATGGGAACCAACAGGCCAAAGGCACAGCTTCCAGATGGGGCTGACGTGCCTGAACTTGGCTCATGAGGGTCTTGCTGGCCTAGTTTTCCAACCAGATGATGCTGCAGTACAAAAATCACAGTAATGCTGTGCTATAAAGTAAAAAAACAATCAAGATGCTCTTCTAACTTTGGCTGACATAAAGCATTTAAACAAATTATATGTTGTTTAAACTCCAGAATCAGAGCAGTTAGATGCATACATCTATATACCACTGCAAAGACAAACAATATTTTATAGGTTTCTACATGTAAATGATGAGGTTCAGGAAATAATTCCCTAAAATATTGGTATTTTACTTCCCTTAAAAATTGGTATTTGAGCTCCGGGGTTTAGCTTAGTTGGCTAAGGGCCCACCCTGCTATACGTGAGGTTGAAAGTTCCATCCCAGATGAAGAAAAAAAAAAAAAAAAAATTGGTATTTGAGAACATAACAGAAGCCTTCCTCTGCGTGGAGTCTTAAGATCCTCATGTGAGAGGTGCCCTACCTATACCCAGGAAAGGGGTGCACAGGAATCTAAACCAACAGGCCCCACTAAATGCCCCCCCACTACATCAGATTGGACCCTTGGCACAGTCCTGTTTCTCCACAAATGTCCATTCCCCATCAAATATAGCATAAAAATGCACAGGTCTAGCCATTTCTTGGGGTCTTCATTTCTTTACACAGTCTAAAACATTAAACATTTGCAATTTTTTCTTCTGTTAACTTTTGCTACAGGACCCTCAAGCCAGAAACCCAGAATGGATGAGGAAGAGATGTTTCCTTTCCCTGTATAAACTCCCTGCTCAAATTATGTGTGCCATTTTGGCCAAGTAATATTGATAAGATGACTTAAGAAAGCAAATGGGAAAGGGTATCTTTAAAATATGAAGCAAAATTATTTACTTAATATTTTCCCCCAATTACAGGACCTTGAACCCTGGGCTTTATGTATGCTGGGCAAACTGTCTACCAATTAAGTACATGCCCACCTCATTTTTAAAGTAATTTATTTTTAAGACAGTGATGTTAAAAATCCTCCTGTCTCAGCTTCTCCAGCTGCAGCTGGGCTTACAGGGGCATGCCTCTATATCCTGCTAAAAAAGTATTTAAATACACAATATACTTTGTTTTAATTTTCTTACAGACCATACTCAAATGGTCTAAAATCTCTTTTTATTTTGCTTGAAAATAAACATGTAAAATTTTAGTCTTTTACTTGTGAATCTGTTTTAAGAACAGAATCATGAAAATGGACAATTATAAATTACATCGGCTGATCTCATCTTAAAGATAAATTCGGTCTAACATTAAATCAAGAACAATGTAGAATGGCATGTAATGTTCTTCCTTCCCCAGCCAGACTCTTTATTGGCGCTGCCAAACTGTCTTCTTCATGGAAGCTTACTCTGGTTTAAGGAGCAAGTTTCCCATCTGAAAAATGCAAACAAACAAAACTACTCACATTTTCCTTTACTAGTTCCAGCATACAGTCTTGATAATTCCGTTTGCCCGAAATTGTTGTTTTGTTTTATTTTAAATGACTAGCTACCATCACTGGAAGGAATTAATGACTGCTTTTAGAAGTCTGCCCTTCTCATGTTACAGACTACAAAATGACAGATTCATCTTGCACTGTTTAAATTGTGCACACAAGTGACATCTTTCCAGATACTGCTATACTATTTAACGTGACAGAGCACATATCCGCACCTCACTTCAGTTTCATGCCGTCATTAACACAGACAATTTCTAAAGCTATCACACATCCAGGGTGTAGGATTTGAACTTGTTTGGTCAGGCCTGATATTCAGTGCTAACCTGTCTTACAAAACACAGACATATAGCTTGGGATGAATCAGATGATTAAGAGAGTCCTTTTGTCTTGAGATAAACATTGTTAATCTCTGAAACTTAAGTTTTACAAACAGCCCTGTGATAAACAGGCTTTGGGGGCTGTAACATTCACTGCTGTGGTCCCTTTCGCATGCTATGACAGAAACCTGAATACACACTTGGGTGCAATTACTGTTGCTTTGGTATAAATGTGCAGGTTCCCGCATGCTGGCCTGGAGGGAATTGTCTAATCTGTTCAGAATCGGAAAGCTGCCTTTGTATTCCTAGGAGGAGGGGTGGAAATAACCTTTCTCTCCTTAGACACTGCAGAGGTTATGAAAGAGTCACCAGGGTAACAATGTTAATACTCAGGCTTCATGAATTCTACACATTCATTAGCACTAATTGATGAGGAGGGCGAAGACAGAAAGCTGGCACAGAACAGAAAACAAATGTCTACCTATACTTCACAAGAGCTGCCGTTAGAAGGTATCTGATCAAAGACTCTAGAAACTGAGCAGAGAAAAGGAACAAGGCAGAGAGGATTGGCCTTTAAATGCTTTAAAATAAGATAATCCAGTGTGTTATCCTTTACACCTGCCTCTCAAAAGAACAAAAGTGCAAGATCCACTCTCAATACAGGTCACTCTTGTTGCAGAAGATGCTGTTGTGCGTAAGCCTCTCTGGCTTGACAATATGATCTTGTAAACGGGGGATTAAAGGGGTCTTGGGGCTTTCCAACAGCAATAAGCTGGACAGGCCTCTCTCTGGATTTCTTAACGCTTAAGATTTGATCTTCCCTGCTCAAAAATTCTGGGATCCGGAATTACAAAGGGTTCCATTTACACTGTGGAATTCTCACTTATTGTAGGTTTGTGGTTTTTTTGGTCTTTATTTTCCTCCTATTTTAAACCACAGAAATTTAAGAGGAAATGTCAACATACTTACATACTAATTATATATATATATATATATATATATATATATATATATATATATCTCACAGTGGAGTGGTTAACAGTTGTTTAGTATAGTTCAATAGCAATTCATTGATCTGAATAATGGAAACGAGTCAATGATACACAATTATTTTAAAGAGACATCATTTTCCACTGAAACATATGTATAATATGATAGCAAAGTAGCTCTTGGGAGATTATCATTATGAATGAATAAAAGTTTCTAATAAACACATTAACTATCACTATGTAAAATCTTTAATATTTCTCCAAGTGGTATTTCTGGTGTTAAAATCTCTTCCATTCTCTTTCTTTCTGTATTAAAATGTGAAAGGAATTTCCAAATTCACATTTCAAATCCACACCCTAAAAGTGAACACACAAATCCTGAGTCTATTCCAATCAGCCTGGCTGTCTTTGCTATTCCTGGATGCTTTATTTAAGGTTGACCACAATTATAGATGGTACAATGTATAATTTTAGATTTGACTCTCTGTCTGTAATGAGGGTAATAATGAGGATACTTCTGAGCTTTAAAGTTCTCTACCTGGACCAACTGACACCAAACAAACAGAAGGACCCCAATCTTCAGTTTTGGTTGACTCTCAAAATTCTTACAATAGATCCATCAATCCCTCCGAATCACACACATCAACTCCTACTGCAAATCTGCCCAAAGTAGAGGGAATTCGATTTAGGACACTCAGGAATGTCACTGCTTTATCATTTGTTATGTAGATCTGTTAAACAGAAAATCCTCAGACAGTTGCAGAATAAAATGCATTTGGTGTTAGCAGTCACAAAGGGCCACAGGGCCACAGAGTTACTCCCAAATCTCCTTCATTCTTACAACATAATTCTCTTAAACAGTTGCCCTTATTAGAGGGGATTAAAGGCCTGCCACTCTATTCCCATTCTACTCAAGGCATCTTTTTAAAATGGGGTGTTGATAGTCAGTGCCAATGGAATGTTCCAAGGTGATGACATTTCAAATGGGCCCTCAGGGTGCTGACAAAGGACCTTCCCTCCTGTTCAGCCAGGGCACTCACTTCCCAGAAGATTTACCCTGGAGGGAAAGGGGAAACCATTCAGCCAGTCCAATTTAATTTGTCTAAGTCTTGAAGGGAAGGTCATTTCTCTGTCTTCCTAAAAGGCCCAACCTCCTTGCTCTCTTTTTCAAAGGACCCATAAATCACTACGTAAGTAGACAAATTATAAAATATGATATAATATGCTACATAAATGTACTATACATCTTCATTTCTGAGACATACATTCACCTCTACACATTTTAATGTTTCTGAAATTCAGACATGTCTTACAACCAGCCCAGCAGTTTAACATGACAGTGTTCCTAACATGAACTCCTAGCCCTACAAAGAATTAGTATTAAGTTGTTAGTGCATCATATAATGGAGGCAGAACATACCGTGAAATGCGTGAGATTACTGAAAAGGATCCACCTAAATTAAGCCATATCAATCCAGTTTTAGAAGTACACTACCATTTTAGCACCTAACAAGTACCGAATGTCAGGATGGAAAGGAAAACATCTTCCAAAATAAACACGTGCTTAAAAAAATAAATGCACATTATACTGTGCAATGTGTCCTGCTTTTTGAAAAGCTTACTCTACAGAGAATCCAGATAGGGTATTAGCTTTCTATACCCACAAGGTAATAAATCCAGTATGAAATCAAATTACCAATAAGCACATATGAAAGTAACTGAAAATTTCCAAAGATCTATATGCCTCTCCAAGATCACAGGCATTTAACATTTATAAAATAAGTCCTCTACCTAAATATATGTAGAAAGTCCTGTAACAAAATATTACTTTCGAAGGTACCAAATTTTTACTTCCGAGTTTTATGTTCTGGATAAGGGCAGCTAACATATCAGTTTTACAAGCAGTTAATGATCTGTACATTAAAACTCAGGCACACAAGTTTCTTTTATAAAATTACGGGGCTGGGGATTTAGCTCAGTGGCTTAAGTGCCTGCCTGGCAAGCGCAAGGTTGTAAGTTTGAGAACCCCAGTACCGAAGGAAAAAAAAAAAAAAAAAGAAAATTACAAATAGGACTATCTAAGTATTTTCCTCTACAACACTAAAAAGGTAGATTAAAACAGTTTCTCTGGGGAAAGAAACTGAGCCTTTTTACTCCCTTTAAATGGACCCAAACAAAGCATTGTGCCGACAATCTGAACACTGACCCATGGGTTTTCAGGAGGAAGGGCTCCTTCAACAAGGTGACTCTCAGAGCAGGCCCTGCCTGGGCCCTTCTGCTGGCCCCCAGGTCCCCAGCCAGTTCCACAGACTCTCTGAGCCTCCAAGTGCCCCTGGGGAATCCATGATCAGGTTAAAACTCACCTAATCTTAGGGTTGGGGGCATCTCCATCTTGTCACCCATTAGAACCATGAAATTTAGCACTCAAAGGTATTGAACTAAAGCAATTGCAGGGGATACATGGAGTAAACAATGTTCTTTCCAGTGCTCAACCTGGAGAGGGCTGCATGTCCACTAAGAAACGTTCAGTGAAAGGTCCAGAAGGGCTTCTGTGTGGATATGCTGAGGGACAGACCACAAGATTTACATACAAAGCACCACTCAAATCTGCAGGGCTGCAGGAAACTCCATGTTCTCTCCTCTTCACTCCTCACTTCTGACACCCTACTTCTAATTCTGATTTTTAATTAAGCCAATTGTTGGTTTTAATCAACACCTGAATTTATTTTACAACAAATTAAATTTAAATAGTAAATTAACTGAAGCTGGTTTGTAAAAACTAAGTTACATGATAAAAACACATCCATTCCCACGTGAGTCTTCACAAATAAAAATCAGAAAATGTTGAAGGGCCTGCCTGACACCATGGCACCCTAAAATCCATAAATTTGAAATGAAAATATATGAACATAACTTAGATCATTTTCAGAAGTGGGAGGCTCTGATACTTTTTAGGGTGATATACACAAAATTTTTAAGACCCATTATAGAGAACAATGTTCTAACACATTTTATGATTTAAATTTTATGGTTGCTCCCATGCTAAGGGTTCCTAAGCCCCACTTCCCTTATCAGTTAACCTGTCAACTTGCCAGTCCAGTATAATAAGTCAAATCCTCTTTTAATGAAAAGATTATGCCTAAAGCAGTCTGCCAGTTCCAGGGTAGCTGGCAACTACAAACTAATCTGTACCAAAAAAAGGGAGTGAATTCTTTGATTCTAATGAAATCCAGAGCTTCAAAAGCTCATCCGACTACATAAATCACAATTATTTACAGAAGGGAAAGTACAGCGCCCATACACACATTCCCCCAGCCTGCTGTCTCTTCCTGCAGTATTTCAACATCATCTCAAAGCAGCTACTTTTAAGTACTCAAAAGAAATATCTAAATAAACTGGACTCATGACAAATCTTGTTAGAATGAAAATATAATTGGATAACAAATGCTATTGATAAGGAAATTCACAATGTAGGATACCTTCCAAGACAATCAGCCTGACTCTGCCAAAGGTGGATCTTATTTAAAAATATAAAAGATGTGTGAGGAGATGCCAGGCAGATGAGGATGGAGGGGGAGTGTTGTATTCAATTTCAAGAGGCTATAGTGACACATCAACCACACGTGTGGCCCGGACTGGATTCTACATTCAGAAACGAAAAAAAAAAGTAGGAGGAAGAAGAGAAAAGGAGAAAAAGGAAGAAGAGGAAGAAGAAGATGAAGAGAAGGAGGAGGAGACGCAGCAGCAGCAGCAAAAAGCACATTACTGAAAAACAGCAACAACAAGAACAAATCACTTTGAAAACGAAGGATGTTCAGCATGAGTTATTAGATAAAATTACAAAACCAGTTACCTTCTTAGGTGTGGTAAGGGTAATAATGTTATGTAGAAAAATGTAGGAGGTAAATACTGAAGTAAGAAATATTTAACTGTAAAACGATTTAGCTAAAAAAAAAAATAAGGCAAATGAAATGTGGTAAAAGGTTGAGAACTGCTGTCTCTCAGTGAAGGGTGCACAGTTGTTCATGATATTATTCTTTCGTTACCTCATTACTTACTACTCATAACTTTCATTACTTGTATTTTTGACACTGGGAAAAAAAAGAGAGGATGGAGTCTTAAGACAAAGAAGTGACCGTGGCGAAAGAGACTCTTGTGACTGTTACTTCACTAAACCATGAGCTGCTAAGGGCAGCTCAGCGTCCCATGTCCCTCACACAAGTAGCCACCCAATATCTGGCAATGGGTGGATGGACACAAGCTCGAAATTCTGACTCCACCATGGACCAGTGGGGTAGCATTTGGTGGGTCATCTTACGGGGTCACTACAAAGCAGTGTGAAAATGGAAAATGACAGGGAAGCCCCAAGGAAAGAGCTTCTCAAATGGAGGCAAGGCTGCCCCGGGAAGCCAGATGGTTGCACAGCCCCAGCTGCTGCCAGAAAAGTCAACTGCAGCCACCTCCACCATTTGACTACAGACACCTGGAACCCAGAGGACTTAGATGAGTACAATGTGCCAAGGCTCAGGATGCTTAGCAAGAGGTCACTGGACACCTGCTCTATGGACGCTTCTTCATCTTTTCTTCTCAGCAGTCGGTAGTACACTGATCCTGCATTCCTGGAACACCAATTCAGAACTATTGCAACCTGTTCCCCAGCTGCAACTCCAAATAAAGCTCTTATTCCTGCAGTTTCTAAGTTTGGACTGATCATCATCAGTGACCATGCCAGGCTTGTAGGCCCTTGTGCCCATTTAGAAAGAATATATAGCAAGGGCCCAACTGAGAAGCCAGCATATATTTGAGGCTCAGAAAATGAAAAATGCCTGAGATTGAAAAGAGCAAGTACTTTTTGTTTTCAACTAAAATCATTCAGATTTATAGAGATGAAGACATTTCAGGGGTCTTATGGCTATTGCCCTGTTAGACATTGTACTACCTCTCAAATATTCCTTTGCTTGTATCCCATACACCACGGGATACAGCTGTAATCCCAGCACTCTGGGAGGCTGAGGAAGGAAGTCAGGGCAATTTAGCAATTTGGCAAGATCATGTTTCAAATTTTAACAAAAAAGGTTTGGGATGTAGCTCAATGCCAGGGCCCTGGGTTCACTCCCCAGTACTGGGGGACTCTCTGCTGATCTTTCCCTTTTCCCTTTATCACTCTCCAGGACACACAGTATCTCTTCACATATCATCTGACTCAGACAAGCTGTAAACTGAGAGAGAACTGAGCCTGAATTGATGTCCAAGCAAGGCCCTCTCCAAGCACAGCCTTGACGGGTGTCACCTAAAGGTGCTGGTGGGAAGCTGCTTTAGAAGGAACACCTCAGCTGCCAACCCCAGCTCTTCCAATGAGAGCAGCCCCAGTTTGGAAGAGGGTAGACAGACAGGACTCCCTGTGGAAGAAGTATGGTGTGAAGACCAGGACAGCACTTCTTCTGGGCCAGCCAGGCCTGAGGAGAGGGATGCATTCAAAAACAGGAAAAACAGATCCCTAACAACCACTTCCCTCACTGTGCAAAACAAGAAGAGAGAAGAGCACAGGAAAGCTCTCCAGCAGCTCTTGATGCAACAGCAGATTGCTGCCTCCCCTACAAACTGCGTAGAGGAATGGGGTCTCCTTGCTCACGGCTTCTAAGAAGAGTGACTGAGAGACTTACGGACTTGACGTTCACACCCTCACAGTATTCCTCCCAGCAGCCCGAAAATTCCGCTTCCTTAGTCCTCTGACTTGTGAGTATTATGGCAAACCTAACTGTAACTCTAAGTCGTCCTGTTGGCCTGGCAGTATTAGAAAGCAAAACAGAACAAAAGGGCCGGAAGATTTAGCTCAGTGGCATAAGAGCCTGCCTGGCAAGCACAAGGTCACGAGTTTAATCCCTGGTACCACCAAAAAGACAAAAACAAACAAACAAAAAAAACCCCAAGCTTGATATTGAACTTTGGATCTGCCTATAAGTAATAAACTCTGAGGAGGTCATGATTTGGATTTTGGCAGCAAAGGCCAAGCAATATTAATATTAAATATTTTAAAAGGAAGAGATATTAATTATGTATTTTTAAATATTTTAAAGTGAGAGAAGGAAGCTGGGTATAGTGATGTCCACCTTTAACCCTTGCACTCTGAGAGCCCGAGACAGGCGGATCACAAATTCAAACCCAGCCTGTGAAAATTAGTGACTCAGCAAACCCCTGTCTCAAATTAAAACAGGGGCTGGAGGCATAGCTCAGTGCAAAGGCTCTGCGTTCAGCACCCAGTGCGAAAGACAGGGTGGGGGTGAGCGAAAGAAGAGGAGGAGGAGGAGGAAGGGAAGGAGCCGGGAGTAGGGAAAGGTCACAGGGAAAGAAAGGAAACTCAGCGGCCGTGAGTTCGATCCCTGGTACCGATTAAAAAAAAAAAAAAAAGAAAGGAAAGATAAAAATGGACTTTAGGTGACAGCCTTGGGAAGAGACTGAACTCTTCTGAGCGGCCTGTATTAAAGTTTTGTAAGATAAATTCTCCTTTCCTAGGAAGATCTAGAAGTATGCAAGCTTAATTTCTGGTCACTAAACCACTCAAGGAAATCTGGGAAATACCACCCTAAATTATTTCCTGAAGACAGACAACAGCAAGAGAAAAATCAGCAGTAAAAATAATCAGGACTGCATCTTGTGGGTGTAACTGCCTCAGAGCTATACTTGACCCTTGGTTTGTTGTTAAAAATGTGGGCTTTAGAGAATACGAGTGACCAGCGATCCTTATTTGCTCTAATTCAGGAGGTTCCGCTTGGTATCTGACGAAAAGAGGAAGTGTTTCACCCTGGCGAACAAGCCCTTTATGGCTATGTGAGCCCGGGCATCACTGCAGAAGGTGACAGTGTGTGTAGGTTTCTCTAATGAGACTGACACTTGGGAAACGCACTAACAGCTCGGAGCAGGAAGCAGAGCTGCTGGCCTCGGGTGGCGGCGGCGGTGGTGGGTGGTGGCGCAGGAGGAGCTGAGTGTGAGGTACGTGGCCTGGGTGGGTCCCAGTGGTGTGAATACCACGTACCTCCACAGGGTGCTGTCAGGGACCCACGGTCCTCACGTAGCCCATGTAAAGCGACACTCATTTGGCTGACAGCAATCAAGTACTGGATAAATGATAGCTATTGTCACTGATGCGATGCGGAGACACTGGAGCACACTTAGACGATCGATCACTAGGGAGATGATCATGTCCCAGTTTGCAGACACAACCCAGAGTCAGGACTACACAAAATAATTAGTAAGAGCAGCCTGTTTCGCTCCTAGAAGTGTCCAGGCGTAGACAACAAATTATAGAAGCACCTATCACCAAAGAAATATTCGAGTGAAAGACAGAAGGGGATAAGAGAAGGATACCAAAGAGTTTATTTGAAAATGATACAGGACTACAGCTCACTTCAGAAAACATGGGAAGAAAGAAAACATGTAAGAAAGGCAGCGGGGAAGGAAAAGGCAGGTACTGTATGTAACTGGAGGAGAGATGCGCAGGATGCAGGCCTGACTCCTCCACCTGAGTTTGGGAGAGGGAGCTGCCAGTATGGGTGATCTAGGTCTTTCCCAAACAGGCCCTGGTGAGGTGGGCGGTGGGGGTGAGGGTGGGAGGGAACCAGCAGTAAAGAATGAACAGCCGGTGAGTGGGGCAAGCACTCTGCTGCTTTGCGAGTTGGCTGAGGCTGGAGAGTGCAAATGTATACCGCACATCTCCACAATCCTCAGCTCTGGAGCAGAAATGGAGGAGATACGATGACTGCATCTTTACCAGGACTGGCAGTTAGCAACTGGGTACAACAGAACACCCAGAACACGAGCAGTGGTGAGGACAATTCATTTTAGACTGCAGTTTGGGTTAAAAACTATTTTAAATTGTAGTTTGTGTTAAAATTTTTTTTTTTTTTTTTTTTTTTAGAATGCAGGTGGCTCGTGGCTGGAGGTACAATGGAAGAGTACATACTTGGCATGTCCAAGGCCCTGGATTCCATTCCCAGCACTTTACTAGAAAGAAAAGAAAAGAGGCTCAACAGCAATAGTTGGTCAAAAGAGAGGTCACTGAGATGAGGCTTATCTTATGGAGCCCAAGGTCAGTACAGTAACAGGCTAGGGGCAAGCATGAAAGAAAGCTCAAAAGTAGGCTGGGCTGGCAGCCTTTGTAAAGAACACGCAGAGCCAGATGTGGTGTGCACAGCTGTAATCCCAGCCACGCAGAGCCAGATGTGGTGTGCATAGCTGTAATCCCAGCCACGCAGAGCCAGATGTGGTGTGCATAGCTATAATCCCAGCACTTGGGAGGCTGAGGCAGGAGGGTAACCATGAGTTTGAGGCCAGCCTGTGCTACATAGTGAGTTCAAGGCTGGTCTGAACTACATGGCAAAACTTATCTCAAAAAAGAAAAGAAAAAAAAAAAGCAAAAAATCCCCAAAACCAAAAAAAAAAAAAAAAAAACCAGCTGCAAGCAGCATGGACTTAACTAGGGTGAGAGCTCTTTTTCACCCACCTGCTGGAAGATCCATTTGCTCTTACACACTATCCAAGGGTGTTTTGAAAAGTCAAGTGTCACAGTTTAAACAGTTTTAAAAAAATAATAGCATCAATACCTTTACTAAGATCTCCTCCTATAACTACTGTCCCACCACGTATCACAACCCCTGTTCCATCACCTAAACTTCCTTTACAATTTTGCCCAGTTTCATGTATTCTGATAAGTGTACCTTTCCAATTCTGTGATTCTTTAGCAGCTAGCTTTGTGGTAGGTTCCATTTAAATCTCACACACTCAACCTTCCTTAAAATGAAGTGGATAGGTGTCAGGATACTGGGAATAGGGGTGCTCCAGCGTTCCCAGGCCAGGGGTACGAACTAGTATCTCCCCCTCAATGGTGGTGCGGGCAGTACAAGAAAAGAAGCTACCAATAAGAGGCATTTAATTCATCCAGCCCATGTTCCCTGCGCCCCACTGCACTGAGACGGCACAGTAGATGGGACAAAGAGCAGGGAAGGCAAGTACTCACTCTGTCCCTTACCACTCAGAGGACAGTTTTCTCACAGAAAAAAGCCTATTTGGCCAGGCATGGTGGAAGCTGAGGCAGAAAGATGGCAGGTCGGAGCCCAGCCTGTGCAAGTTAGTGACTCAAGCAGACCCTGACTCAAGGTAAAATAATTTAAAAAGGGCTGGGGACATAGTTCATGCAAAGGAACTGGGTCCAATCCCCAGTATGACAAAAAAAAAAAAAAAAAAAAAAAAGAAACGAAAAACCCTACTGGTGTGAGCTACGGCACAAATCCAACAAATCAGCCCGTGTGATCCCTGGCACACCCCGGGCACTCCCTGGACATAGCGAGCCTCCAATTCATCTCCTGAGCACCCAACCAGGACTGCAGATAATCCAAACAAGTGAGGAGGAGAAGCGAGGAAGAGCCGGGCTTCCCTTTGCTTTCTGCAATCAAGTCCCTTAAACTCTGGCTATAGTCTAAATTCCAGTATTCAAAAGAATCTTCAGAATGTTATATTTTAATTCCTTTAGGTCCAATAATTGTTAATTATATTCCTATTGTGTACAAAGAACCTTGCTGATCACCATGGGAGCAGAGAGGATGGGAGGCCTAGGATTCAGAGGGAGGGAAGAGGACATCCACAATCCAGCACAGGCAGGAGGAGGTGGAGGTATCATCAGAAAGCTTCACATCTTGGGAAGGTGGGAGGGCATCCTGGAGGATGTGACACTGGACCAGAGCTGTGCAGGACAAGAATGACTGAATTTACAGGCACATATGTGTGCATGAGCTCATTTGGTGGTGTGCTTTCAATAGCATTCTGATTTTTAGACATTTTGTCCCTTCAGTTGAAAAATACAAACCATGAAAGAAAGGCTCAAAGAGATTTAAAAAAAAAATCTACTATAGAAAAAGATGCAAAGAGAGACGCATATGGGCTTATTAATAAAATCTGGTAAGGTATCAACTTCTTTCTTGAAAAGCTTGCAATTAAAAGGAAAGGAAGCATTTGTCTTGCCTTTCCTGTGATTATATTTGAGGGTAACCAGGTACTAGTTGATGAGGAGAAACTCTGCTACAGAGTAGAATTTCAGTCAGTAAAGATGGAATACTGGTAGAAAAATCTCCCTTTTGCTATCTCTAATGAAATACTGAATCCGACAAGCATCACCATTACATGTTAGCAGTACATGGAAGGCTGATAGAGAAGTTCCCAATACAGGTATCAGGCTAGTATAACCTCTGCTTACATAATGTGGGCATCACTAGAATCCATACATCTATGTGCTGTGTGGATATGGAAGCAGCATGAAGTCCACTGCAGGAACTATTAAGTTTTTTTTTGTATTTTTACCAGAAAGTCTAATCAAAGCTCTAGGGCCAACTTCCATGCACAGGAAATGAGAGGGATAGAAGAAGAAGCTAAATGACCCTATGAGGGCTTCCAGAATATGGCATGGTCTACTGTGCAGATGAGCTGGTTTCTGCAACAAGTCAATGACTTGAAAAAACTGAGGGGCTTGGGAGAGGGTGGACAGCTCTACTGATGGCTTAAGTATGTGTCTCTCATTTGTATTCTGATGTGAGCCGATGTAAAATGACACTTGTATGACAATCAGCGGAATAGGATTATGAGTAAGCATCAGATGATATTGAGGAATTACTGTGTATTTTGCTAGTTTAATAATGTGGTTATTTAAGAAAACACTTTTTTAAATGGATGTACACTAAAGTATTCAGCAAAGTGACACTATACTTGAGAAATGCTCTAAAGTATTTCAACAGTAGTTAGGCATGGAAGCATACACCTATAATTTCAGCACTCTGGGAGACTGATGCAGGAGAATCAGAAATTCGAGCATAGCCTGGGCCAACAGTTCAGGGGAGACCCTGTCTCAAAGTAAAAAATTAAAAAAGGGCTGAGAGCCGGGAATTTAGCTCAGTGGTGTAACCACTTGCCTGGCAAGTGCAAGGTCATGAGTTCGATCCTCAGTACAAAAAGGGGGGTGCTGAGAATGTGGCTTAGCAAAAAGGGCCTGAATCCAAACTCCAGTACCACAAAAACAAACAAACAAACCCAAAGTTCTTTAGCAATAAAGAAAAACAAAGGGTGACTTCTTTAGCTTTTTATCATCCCAACATCAGTGAGGCAAAATCTTGATAAATATAAATGTGGAAAAATGGGCAGATAAGGGGGTTTATTTTTATGTTCTATATTCAGTGAGGTTTGAAATTTTTCACTTTTTGAAAAGCCCCTGATTCAAGATAAAATTGAACTCAACTTGTGCAAACTGTTTTGCACCTGGAATGATATATTTTACATGTCTCAGCTGATGTTCAATTCAAATAGGCCCTACTGGCAAAGGCATTTATATTTGGGAAGTTTCAAAGGCTAGGAATGTAGAGTTTGCCTAGGATGCATAAGGCCCTAGAATCAATTCCCAGTCCCGTGAAAAAGCCCAAACTAAAACAGAACAAAATTTACCTTGAACTTACTTTGCAAAGTTTCAACACATGTCAATCCCAGAATGGTGCAGGAGACTAGAAACATCAGAAACCTCATGACTTGTTAGAGACTCAAGTTTCCAAATCCTATCCTAGCCCCACTGAACCAGAAACGCCTGAAGGTGGGACCCAGCAATCTGATTCATGCTTCTGATGCAGGCTGAAGTTTGAAAATCACTAACTCCACCAACACAGCTAGTCTTGCAAGATGCCTGTCGTTGGAGAGCATCTAAAAAGTTTTACTGTTCAGGTGGAGCGCTGCAACTTGTCTGGGTATCACATGGTGGGGGTAGTGGGGGTTTCAACTTAATGGAATAATTTTACAATCTTAAAACTTTGTAATATTTCATTTGGAAAGGAAAAAATTGTTCTAAAACACTTTTGTCCATTATTCTACAGTCCTGGATAGAGTAGTGTAATAAAGAAGTAATACAGTATTCAGTTTACAAAACGGTTATGCATGCCCGCAGCTCATTTGCCCAGGACGTGTGCATTTGGTGTTGTGATAACCTTTCACACACAGGGCGGGCAAGCATCTGTGACACAGCACCTGTCGAGCAGGAACCAGGAAGAACAGTTTGTCTTTGAGAAGCGGATGAGTGAGTTAGCTCAGTATAACACAGGCCCAAGGTCATGGCTCCAAATCTCATTCTGCTTAGCACAGGCCTCTCTAAAGGCCTGGCATCTGTGAGACCCCCGTACATAAGTAGTCTGTCCACAAGGATAGAATGTAAAGACCGGAAATCCATGACTAGGAAGACAACTGTATCCAACAGGAAGTGCACAGTGTCACTTTACACAGATCAGACATCTAAAAGAAAAACAAAACAAAACAGGCTGCCCAGCAACACACAGACCAATACGCTGTTCAAGATGACAAGGATTTTACGGAGTCACTCTGTGGATCATCTGAGTATTTACAAAAACCTCATTGCCAGTATGTTGTTCCTTGCACGCACACCAGCAGCTGTCTGCTTCAGAATTACCCAGGCTTGTTAAGAGAGACTGTGGGGGTGGGGCTGGGGATTTAGCTCAGCAGCATAAGCGCCTGCCTGGCAGGCATGAGGTCATGAGTTGGATCCCCAGTACCAAAAAAAGAGACTGTGGGGCCTGCCCTGAAGTTTCCAGTTCCGTAAGCCTGGGGAGAAGTCCCTGAGATTCTGCATACCTAGCTACTTCTCAGGGGCACTGATATTGCTGACCCACGGACAGAACTGCAGAACCACTGGTCTAGACCCACTTCTCCACCTGAATCCACCCACCTCAGACCTTTTAACGGCAAGTTCCTCATCAGCAAAGACTTTGTCTTGCCTTGGTTCTGCAGAACTAAATACTGGGCCAAAAAGTCTGTAACACACCCAGCGGAAGGAGCAGTTTGAATGGCAAACTTTCCTTAACCATGCGAGGAAGTATTTCTGCAGCTCTTTCTCAAATAAGCTCTGAAAGATTAAGAGAACATCTGGGGTAACATGAGTGTGTGTGTGTGTTACGGCCAGTTTTCGTCACAAATGCAAATGGTCACAAGCATGAGGGACTCCTCTCTACACTGAGCCCCATCCTCTGTCAAACTCAGCTTCCTGCCTGCCTCCCGCCCTTCCTACTCTACAGTGTCAGCTGTTCACCTGTATGGAAATGACAGCCGCTTGTCACGCTCTACATGAGAGGCCTCACTTGCAGCAGTAACTAGCATGCCATTTCCAAAGCTGTCATTCTCCGGTGTCAGCACAACCTGCTGTTCAAAGATTTGCTCTGACACGAACCAGGCAGCACTGTGACTGTTACTGCCGTGGACTCTTCTGTGCTCCGACACCGATGGCAGCTGCTTGGTGCCCAGGGTTTGTTTCACCCAATTATTTGTTTGTCACTTGGAAGCCCAGGATGTCGAGCAGGTATTGGGGAGGTATTTTTGGCCTGATGCACAGGCAGAAAGCATAATGAGGCCCTCAGGTGAAGGTCTATTTTGTCAGTTAGGTGCTAGGATGATGTGCAGTGGAGGAGCCTGAGTAGCAATTAGGATATTTGAATAAGATAAGATACCTGGCAGGGTGCTGAGAAGGCTCGGAAAGGAAAGTCGGCCTGAACTTTAAAATGCCAAAAAACCCATAGAGTAGGCAGTTTTCAAATTCACCTGGGAGCTCGCATGGGAGGAGGACGTGTGGAAACTGTCTTTCCTCCAGTGGAGGCCCTGCAAAGGAAAGGAGGCTGGCACTAGGCTGGAAAGTGTGCTCTGGGGGTGAGGCTGAGGCTGTGGCCAAACAGAAGTGATGGGTCATTCGGCCAAAGAGCAGCTATGTAAGGGGACCAAGCCAGGGTAGAGGTGGACGGCTATCCTCTACCTGTCACCCCCGGGCTGCCTCCCTTGGTGGCAGTCTCCTTCCCCCCAGAAGTACAGTTCAAGTTGATTTGATGTCTAGCATCTTGGGAAGAAACCCACTGCACAGGGCGATCTGGCCCCATAACCTGCTGAAAGAGACAAAACCACAGAATTTATAACCTAACAATATTCCACCAAAGCCCAGAGCAGCGGTGCCTTGCTCCTAACCCAGGCCTTTCTTTTCTAAAGTTCTCACTGTCTCATCTGTGATGTTTTTCCTTGCAGAAAGCAAGGCAGTCCAGACAGGCTGCATTTTCCTAAATACCCGCCATGGATAAGGTAATGATAAGCCAGTTCCTCCTGGAACACACTGGTAATTGTAGCTGTGTCACCTACTGGGGAATGTCAAGATGCTCAAAGTAACATTTATTTTTTGTTACTCTTAACACTTTCCCCTGATGCCAGAACACTGTGGGTAAAACTAAAATCCAACAAACATCCAAAAGAGTTCTGAGACCATTATCCTCACCTTCCACCAAAAGGAAAGCAGAAGCAAGATGACCTGGTCAGAAAGAAACTGCATTAACTTTTGAATGATCAGCCCTGACAAACAGCTTGGTGTATGAGACTGGGCGGGCAGCTGAAGACCAATGGGAGGCAGCGACATGATCTAGAATGGTCGGTTCAAGCCTCATTAGAACTCGGTAGTTAAATGAGCCACGTCACAGACAAGCTGCCCTGGGATACTGAGGCATGAAGCCTCTGTGCCCACCTCAGGGACCTGTAGCAATCCCTGAGTGAAATGGTCAGAATGATGATGGTTATTCCACTTGACAAGCCAAGTACAAAGGAAGCCTACACCTAAGTACTTTTATATGGGGGGTTTTATTAACCGTGAGTAAGCAGATAACACACTTCTTTTAGCACCACCCAAGATGTAGACAGGAGAGAAGGAAGCCTGCACTGTTATTTCTAGTGTGGGTTAAGACCTAACAGCTGGTGTTTGAATTGTAGCTGTTCACTCCTTTTCTCCTCCCTCATAGCCAGGGTTCAGCTGACCTCCTCCTACATCTGAGATCTTTCTTACAGAGAAGCAATCTCTCCCTGAGAAGAGAGGGGTGAAATCTCCTTCATGCATTCTCACAAATTCAAGACTGAAGTTTACTATTAACACCTCTCAAACGAAAGCATCATTTACAGCCCTCAGGGAAAACGTGCCCTCTGCAGAACTTCTGGTTCCTAGAGGGCCTAGCCGTGGTGGCCAATGAACCTGCGGCAAGCGTGCTATGGTTTCTTTTTCTTTCTTTCTTTCCTTTTTTTTTTTTTTGAGACAGGGTCTTACTATGCAGTTCAGGCTGGCCTTGAACTCACTTTGTAACCCAGGCTGGTCTCAAATTTATAGCGACCCACCTGCCTTAGTCTCCCAAGTGCTGGGATTACAGGCCAACTCCACCACACCCAGCTTTGTGTTTTTAAAACAACAGTAGTTAATGTACAAACTGTGTTTTCTCTACTAAAACCTCAGTTTTCAGGTTTCACTGCCACGTTGATACTTTGTGATACATCAACAGGTTTGGGGTTGCAGTTTGGCACTCGGGCGGGCTCTAAAAGCTTTGCCACCACTCATCCAGAGCATCCTAACATAAACAGCCTTGAGACCAAGTCCCAGAGTCCACCTGACTTTCTTCGGTTGGTGGCTAGGAAACTGTGTCAGATGTTCCGATTTGCTCAAGGTTACAAGAAGCGCCCACACCCTCCAAAAAGGAAGCCACATAGGGTGTGAGCCTGGCTTTTTTCTCCCATCAGCGCCTGTGACATACCAACCTGACAAGACTCTAAGCAATGAATGAAATCTAACCGTAAAAACCATGAGAAGAGGTTCTTTACTAGCACATCACACGGATCTTTATAATGCTCCCCAGAATCTTTGCAAAATTAACACCACCATTGCTCTTTAAAAGGGAAAACTCAAAGGGATAGGTTTTAGTCTGAGACCCAGCACAAGCAGGCCAGATCTGGGTAATACACTCTGCTGCTTGTTGAGGGCTGGTCTAGTTCTGGTTGGCTGACTCTTTGGAGTTCACTTTAGCTCAGCATTTCCTCTAAAGGAGTCTTAAGGCTATTTTTTAATTAGTAACTGACTTCTTTGCCATTACAGTACGTCACTTAAGAATTTTCTTTCGGCTGAGCAGAATGGTACGTGCCTGTTAATCCCAGCATTCTGGGATGCTGAGGCAGGAAGGTCTCAAATCTGAGCTCAGCCTGGGCAGTTTAGCTGCACAGCAAGACTGTCTCAAAATTTAAAAATGCACTGGGCATGTAGCTCAATGTGAAGGCCTTGGGATCAATCCCCAGTACCTGTTTCAAACAAACAAACAAACAAACACACACACAAAGTTTCTTTCAGTATCTAAATTCTTACGACTCTGGTCACATGCTGGAATTGTCTGCTGTTGTATCTCCAAGGCCTTATTATGTGGTCAGTGCTTGATAATTCTTTAACAAAAGAGTTAATATCAATACAGCTTGAAATTAAAGCCAACTGAAGACCTACAGGGAAGAACCACAGACACCACTTATTTATCAGCTAACACATTCTGATTGAGAAGAAGACTCCTCAGTGAACCCAAGTTTTTGGAAGATGTTTAAAGATAACGATGCCTTGAGAGGAGCCCAGCAGGAATGGGGCTTTCCGGGAGTGGTGGTTTGCTAGAGAAAACACCTTCCCACTCATAAACTGATAATGAGAAAATGATGTCAGCCTGGCTAAAATTAGGTTTTAGTGTTACTCTGCAGAGATGTGAAAGGTGATAGATAAGCGAGGGAAAATGTTTTCCAAGTGGCTTTTAAAGGCATCCAAATATAACCGCCTCCCACATCAGTCTATTAAGGGGCACACTTGAGACCTTTCCCTCTTCAAAAGGACTCTCAGAAAAGCAATGATGTGCTCTCAACATCCTCTTTCTAAGACAAGGTTTACGAGGGTCAGAGAGGCCAGAACGCCACTCTGAACAGTACCACCTGTCTCTGCACAGATTTGGGCCCTGTGTGTATGCCACTGGTTGCTCGGGAAATGCTCCTGTTTGAAAATTCCAACTCGTTACTAACGGAATTTGGCTGGTAAGTGAAAATCAGTTCACGGATAGCCACAGCAATGGACGTGGAGAGCAGCAGCGTGAAGAGACATGGCCCTCTGAGAAGCTGAGGGCACTCCTGCTGGGACCCAGTGGCACAACAGTTTGGGCTGCATCTGATCAGATAATGCAAGACATGCCAGGACACTGGATGTTGGAAAATCCTGATGAGGACTTTCATTATCAACACAAAGTACCCACCAGCTTGCTGAGAACATAAAATAAGTTGGGAAGATGTGCAAAGCTGGAGGGGACTCTCTGAGGTTCTTTGCTAGCGTCTTCCCACGGCACTTGGTTCCCAAATCCTGGTTACAGCCATCCAGTTTTGTATCCCCCTCTTATTTTATTCTCTGCCGTATCCTACAGGGCCTAGCTTAGTACTCTTGGTGGTTACGAGTATATGTCTTGGGGTTAGCTGGAACTAGTTCAACCACTAAAAAGCTGTGTCACTTCCTGCTTTGAGATGAGTGTATTACATATAAATTGCCTTCAAAAATACCTGGTAAAAAACAAGTCCTCACTAAATGCTAGCCATTCATATGTAACTTCATTCACTAGCCCAGAGATGCTAGTTCTAAATTATTTTTAAAACAGAAGAGTTGCTGTGAAGATTAGATGGTATAATGCATGCAAAATACTTAGCTCTGTGTGTGAATAGATCAAAATACAGGGCAAGGTGGTGTACTTGATATATAATTGTTTTTCATAGTGACTCTGTAAAAGAGGTTGAATTATTCCCATTTTACAGAAGAAAAAAAATGTTCCTGATTTTAAGTGGCCAAATTCCACAGGAAGTAAGTGATGCAGCCAAGATTCAAGTCCTGGACTCCGAAGTCCAAGTTCCGACTAAAGGCTACATCTCACATGACTCTGTGGTGGATCCTGTATGCTTCCCCAAATTAATTATGCAGAGCCTAGCCATCTGATCAGTCCAACAATTATTCTTTTCAGATACAGGAAGTCATTTCTGCATTCTAAAGTAGCTTTTCCATTAGTCCCTCAAAGCCAGCAATATGCTAAATCAGGTAAAGAATAAGGAAGCAATTAATTTCTTGAGGCCTTAACTGATCTAACTTAATGGGGACTAAGCAAATGGCTGACGGTAAAATAGGCCTCTGACAGAAAAGCCTGCAGGTTTTTATCACCTAGGCTATGCAAACCACTCCCCTCTGTTTGCATTAACACAATGGGAGGTGGCTTTAGGAATGGCACACTATTTTCTCTTTCTTCCCAGACCCAAACCTGTGGATCTCTCTCCCACTGTGCTGTTTCCTGTGGGAGGAGTTTCCTTCCTCTGCCATTGAGCCATTGACCGCAGCTTTGGTCAAATGAATTGCTCTAGTGAATGAGTTGGACGCAAGTGTCACCCGCCACATTCAAGCTGAAACTTGAAGAGGTGTTCTGCGGCTGTCTGCTCTTGACTCTCTCCTAGGATGGAGTTTCCTTTAGCCTGAGTCTCCAGAATACAGACAAAAAAACCATCAGCACATCCAGAGCTGACACCTAACATGAGCCCTTCATGGCTGTAATACAATGAGCTATTTTGTCACGGCAGCAAAATGTACAAGACAGGCTAATGGACAGTATTAGTTCATGTAGAAGAGCCAAAACTTCCCTTAAGAATCAACACCCCCAGGAGTACTGATGTATACCATAAATGGTTTCAACAGAAAAGCCCACAGGACCTGGTGGGTCTTTGCCCCAAACTGTACCAGTGGCAGCATATTTACTTTCCAGTGTTTGGACTCAGTTCCTGATAAGGCTTGCACAAATGCAAAGAGCTGCACATAAGGCCTACAGAGACCTGCCAAAGCACTCCACAAGGACTGGCTTCTTCCACTCCTACTGACAGGCTTCCAGGTGACCAAAAATCACTTCTAGGTGGAGAGCCAGTGGCACAGCTCTTAGGTCCAGCTTTCTTCTCAGAGGTAAATGAATCTCCAAATACCAGTGTATGGACCACTCTGTAACAGGCCTTAGAATATATTCCCAGCAGTTCCAGCAAGAACAACTAATCCAGTTAGTCTGTGGGGATGGGAGTCAAATGGGGACAAGGGGGGAGTAGCAGAAAAACTGAATTTTGCCCCAGAATCTCCCTGGTTGGTTCTTGAATTGAATTTTCTTCAACAGAGAGCTATTTCTACTTTTTAAAGAATAGACTGGGCAAATAGGTAGAAATGCTTTGATGTTAGCTCCAGGCTAAATAAAAGACAGCTGAGCAAAAGTTCAGGCACCATGAAATTAATAAAATCACTGTTGCGCCGGCTCCACCACAGGTTCAGGAATAAACCGGTAAAAACCTGAAATGCATGGAGCAGATTACTCAAGTGGGAATCAATCATTTTGTCCACTGAAGTTTTCTTGCACTTCTTTATACAGTATATTCACTGGGTTCATAATTCACCAAAGTTGCTTCCTGAGACTGAGCACTGCCTAGATTTCTGAGTAACTGAGACAAATTCTGTTTATTAAATAAATTCCAGGCAAGAGTGTATTTGACTTTTGCCCGGGAAAGGAAAGAATTCTTATGTAAGTTGCAAAACAATAGAGTTTTATCTTATCTGAGGAACTTATTGCCTGCTTGCCTGTGTGTGTTTTACTGCCAAAATAAAATAAATTGAATCAGCTCACACATAGATAACATGCTCTTTCCTAACTCATACTAATTGCTTGGCTAATTGATGTTTGTTGAACTTTCTCCATTTCATTGAGTGATTAGGTACAAAGCTAACAGTTGACATCTGTAGGCGCTTAACTGGCGTCTGTAATTACTGTTAATGTTAAATAATTGTTAGTTAATTGGAGTGGTAACTGACTGAATGGAATCCAGATTGTGAAGCAAAAAGAAACCTAGTTAAATAAACATACATTTTCAGAGAAAACAACATTTTTCTGCAGTTGTCAGAAATTAGAAATACTCCAGAGGCCATGGGATAGCCACAGGCTTGCTCCATGTGAGAAGCCACATCTGGGCCTCGCCCATGGACTCCACAGAGTTACCAGTGAGGAGGCCCTTTGTCTTTTAACTGTTCCCATTATAGCTCTTGGTGATGGAGATGAAGGCTGTTAAAACAATACTACAACTGTCTGTTGTGGGTGTGTATTACTCTCTGAGACATCCCAGCACTCCACCACTGGCCACATGAAACGCTACATATAAATGGCCTAAGGGAAGGCTGGGGAGCATTCACGCTTTTATGCCAATATTGCCAAATACAGAGAAAATTCTTTCAGAGGATGCGGTAATCACCCAAAAGGAAAGGAGGGCTTTTACTGGACTCAAGGAAAACAGAATGGTGCCCATCATTCTGTAATCTACTTCCAGGGATCTCAGGACACTTAAGGTCTGAAAACCCTGTCTTCTCTGCCTTTTCTCTGGAAAAGTGGCCGTGCTGTCAAAGTTCAATCCCAAAGACGCCACTGAGGTGATTTCAAAGGCTGGGAGTATGGCCTATCTCTTGCCTACACCGGTGAGGGGATCCAGTGTTTTTACCCAGATTCCCCCACCACATACATCCACAAGTTCAGCAAAACACCAGGTCGTAGATACTACAAAATACATCCAGAGGGAAACACTGTCTCAGAACACAAAATATTTTTAGGCTCTCCTTGGTTTCACACTAACAGCACAAGGCATCTGTTCCCAAGAATTCTCAAGCAATAATTCTATACAACAGTTTCTGTAGTGAGAGTCAGCTTCTATAGGAAGGCCAATTTCCATAACAAAAGGAGCTGATTGCATGCCATTTGCAGTCCGGGATGGGAGGAGGAATTGAACTGCGCATAACTCCTTTGTCACCCATCAAGCACCAATTACACTTCAAGACTGTTTAAGTCTTCACACAGACAGCTCTCTCTCCTAAAAACCCAAGAAAATGCTCTGAAATAGTACCAAAAAAAAAAAAAAATCCAGAAAGGAAAATACACAAACTACTCTAGTTTCCCCTTATGTGGGATTTAAGATTATGACAAAAACACAACTACTAACTACTAACCTGCAGGGCTGACGGGGGCTCGGTCTACTGCTGTGCACACTGGGAATGTGCTTCACGTCATGTTCTCCCTACCAAAACCAAAAGGCTACCAGGAACAGTAAGATGATCTCCATATGTTCATTTTAAAGGGATTTTAAAGTCTACACTAGTTTTTTTTTTTTTTTTTTTTTTTTTTTAAGGAGGCTGTTGCACAGTCAGCTGCTTTAGTTCCCTGCATGGAATTATTTCAGGGAAAAGATTTCTCAAAAGTAAATTGTGGTCTTGGTAACATACAAATAACTTACCTTTTGGCCACCAAACCAAGGATTCCTTCATGTCTAAGAAAAGAGGCAACACTGCTGCTATTAGAGAATTTATGAGGCATTGAGTTACTGAAACACCAGTATCTTTAGATAACCTGTTTCTCACCTCCCTTCCTCAGGTCTCTGGAAAGTTTAAGTCAGGTCTTCTTCCTCCCAAGCTGTCAAAACACTACTACCTAAAGGACCCACTGACCCATACATTCCAACCAACATGTCTACATTTCGCACTAGGAACCCTTAGAACATAATCAGCTGCCAATGTGTTCTATGAGCGTGCATGGGGAGGTCTGGAAGAGGACACCCGAGAGTTCCAAGTGGGGCTGCTCATCATGGTGAGAGGGTGTCCAGGACTCCTCAGGGCTGATCTGACAGGGGTGAGTGAGGTCCTGTGGGAGAGGGAGGTCCTCCTCCCCATTTCAGGAAATACTGGGTTTTGACTGCAGGAGGGAGCAGAAATTGGAGGCCTCTTCCAACCTGGATTATTCCCCCAGCCCAGCACCTCAGAGATGCCCATCAGTTAGACACAGCTCTTCTACCGGCTAGCTCAGGGGGCCTTGCCCAGGGGCTCCAACCCTGCAATATGAGACAAAAGTGAAGGACAGAGGGATGGGAAAGTCAGCAACCAGTACAATATGCTTCCTGGCTGCTTGCAGCTTCTATCTCATGTTTGCCTTGGTTGAGGTTAAATCCTAATAGGGCTCCGAGGCAAGAAAGGGCAACATTCTCTTCCCCCAGCCCTGCCTGAGGCTGGTGCTACAGAAACAGAAACAGAAGGCTGCAGAGAAGGCTGCACCTGACTTCGTTCTTCTCCTCCACAAGGGCCTTCCCTTTTCCTTCCTCTGCAAGGAGCTCTGCTCTGGAGCAGTCTAAGAGTCTGGGAAGAGATGAATTATCTTGGTGGGATGGTTGTGTACAGCAAAGAAGCACTGTTTTCTGTACTTCTGTCTACACGTTGAAGAACTGAGATGACCAATGGGATCTAGAGTAGGGAAGACCTGGTAATGAATGCTGCCACACTGAACAGACTAGAAAGTTCCTTTTAAAGAAAAATACTCCAGAATTTGGTGTACAGGCCCTGTTGCTCTTACAGCAGTATGCCCAAACAGGGACAATAAGTCAGCCAGTCTTTTTCACTCTCTCTGCTTCTGTCTCAGTAGGAAAATTAATTTTTTCTTTAGCAGATGGTTGAGTTACAAAGACAGAAGGATTCATAAAACTCACATGAACATCCTGTAAACATTTAAACACATAAAGATTAAATAAGGCAACCATGACCTTGATTAAAGTTAAATTATTTTTTTATGTCTACAACAGTAATCCTAGCAACTTGAAGGCTCAACTCCAAACCTCTTTTAAAATAGCCAGTTCTCACTGGGCATGGCATGCGTGCATGCATGAGCACTTGCTGCTTACTCACAGTTGTTTTAAAATAGGAAGAAACCAACATTTCAGAACACCTACACAGGGTGAACTTAATAGTTCTCCATTAAATTGGGTGGACTGTACAGTACAGGAAAAGTCAAAATAAAATCAATAGGTACATTATGGAAAACAGATTCACTGTACCCACTCAGCTTCTACCCCTGCCCTTTGGTGATTCATTGTTTTAGCCCCACCAGAGAAGCTGGCCCAGGAATAAGTTTTGTTACACTGAAAATTCTGACCTGAAGAGGCTAAAGGAGCAGACTGGCGAGACTTGACCCACAGCCCTTGCTGCTTCAGCCTGCAGCTCCACTGCCACACTGTGAAGACCAACATCAAAGCCACCCCCAAGCGTCAGCTTGTGAGATTAGCACTGCCCTCCCACAGGGAAATTTTATGGACCAAATCTACCACCACCAGGCTCAGCAGCAGCTGAAAGCCAGCTTCCCTAAGGCCAGAACACCACCAGACTCCTGAGCAGGGGAAGAGAGATATGTGGCTTGAAACATCTGGAGGTGGAGGGGAACCCGAGTTGGTTCCCCCCACTCTTGTTAGACTGCTTAATAAGCTAAGGCTTTGAAGAATTTCCCAGAAATGTTTGTTACCTGGTGTAAATTTGCCCTTTCTTGCAATGCTTTTTATTGCTCTTAACTAAAGACAATGGACCAAGACAGGTGACCTGACTTTCAGGCACGCAGGCTACTTTGCAGGAGAACTGGAACTTGATGTGTGCAGAGCTGACAGTTCCTTGAAGGCCTTGTCAACCATCCACCCAGTAAATACTGCCACTACCCAGAGTAAAAACAGACCAAAAACCACATGTACAGAAGGAGGCTCTCTGCACCTGTCTTGAAGCAATTATTGACATTATCGTTGCACAATGAATCCTTTTTTGAAGTTGTTTTCCTGATATTTAACAGTTTGAATACTAATCCCCTTAACAAAACTATCCTGATGCTTTTCTCTCCCCACCCCCATGCCCTTAATCTCTTTTGGGAGGGGGGACTGGGTACCAGGCAGTCTACTTTGCAGCACCTGGATTTGCACTGATTCTGGTTCTTGTCATTCATGTTACCAACAGGAATTAGCATAAGGCATTAAGGGGAAACTCTGGAGGAGAAAAGAAAGGCCATTTTGATGGAAATAAGGGGCAAAGGAATAATCTGCCATCAACTAAAATGCTTATTTGTGTATGGTTTCCCAAGCAAAGCTTAGAAAAAGCCTATGTTGATTTTAGTGTACACAAAGAAACCTTAATCCTTTCAAGGCAACTAAATCACCCCCAGAAAAGCAGCTCAGAAGAAAAGGCACCCTGTCAGGGGGATGACTATTCACAACCAAATAGATGCCACAAATCACACTCTGTAAGTAAACAAAAATAAGAATGTGGGAAACGTTTGATTGGAAAGGGGAAGAGGGGGAGAAGCAAGCAGGGAGCAGCAGAATGGAAGGGTTCCTCATCAATCACTCTCTATCTGCCCCAGGAGGCTCTCAAGGCAGTGCAGGACCAAGCAGGTGGGATCAGCACCCATTTCCATGTTGATTCCAGGAAGGGAACACATTCCAAAGCTTTTTATAGCAAATGAGGGGGGAAAAAAGTCACAGTCACATGTGGCTGGAGGTCCTGTGGGTCACCAAACCCCACAAGCCCTGCTTCAGGTGACCTGTTCTACCTCAGCCTCCTTCCTGTTAGTCTTTCTTCTCACACAGATGTTCACTCCACTGTCTACCATCCTCTCCCATCATCAAGATGAGCAGTAAACAATTATGCATTTTTACACACAAGCACTGGATGCCTATGAACTGCATATATCTTCTTTTATTAGGCTTTTAGCATTATGGATAACAAATTAATACAAACTTTCAGTCCATCAAAAAATATGATGAAATATAAAACTGGAACTCTATTATGCAATAAAAAAAGGATAAAATTCAATATGATAGTAATTCAGGGAGTAACAGCAATCACATAAACACATACACCTCTAGGGAACTCTAAACATTCTGTACTATTTAAAATTGCAGTTAGTTCACATTCTAAAATAATCTGGGAACTCAAAATAACTGCACTTCTACTAACCAGCTAGCAAAAATGCCAGCCAAGGCAGCTAGAGGGTGCTGAAATGGAGTCACATTTCACACTATGAACTTAGTGAAAGTGCTACCAAGTGTCCTCGATGTAACACAGAAAAAAGATGATCACAGGAGGTGCTTCTTCTTTATTTAGCAATTACCCTGCAAGGCCCTAAATCTGGTTCTACAGTGGAAAGGGAAAGATTAGTTTATATAATTTATACCTTTCAAATTATACACCTTGCAAAGTCAGTAATTAGAGACTCCCCTAAATTTTATTATTTCCAACAATGCTGCTACAGATGAAAACTGCCAAGAAACCTATTGGCAATGATTTAGGGTAAGTTTTCCCTTAATGTACTGCTGTATCATTAGCCTCTTATTCCACATGGAGGTTTGGAAGAAATTAATGGCATAGGGCATATTTAAATTCTGCCCTCCTGCTCATTTATTAACTTTACAGGAAGCCCACAGCAGAGTAAGGCTAGGTTTATGGCCGTAACACGGTGAATACTAAACATGTACTTGTATTGTAGTCTGTGGTACACACTGACTACTTGCAATTCTCCCATTGCTGTAACAATCAAGACATTCTGGGAATCCTTCTTCTTCCATTAAATTAAAGTCACACAGTTAGTAGTGAGTCCTCAGTCGAATCAATTTAAATAAGAATTCGGCCCGTTCTCTTAAAATAAACTTCCTAAACGTGTCATAAGAGCATTCTGACTCCGTTTTATGCAAAAGCTCAAAATATGAACAGTAGCTCCAAATGAAAAGAAAAAGGCTGCATTTTGTTTTTCTTCTCAGCAACGACAATAAGACTAACACTATTAAAAAACACTACTGAGAAGAATTAAGAAGTCTTACCTTTGTTTACAATAACAGTGTTGAAGAGTTTTTCAGAGCTGGCATCTGATGCCTGAAAAAGAAGAGGAGGAAAAAGTGTTATGATTGTCACTGATATTGTAAGCTCCATCATGATTACTATTATTTTGAGCCAGTTTACTACATTTTAAGAAAGCAGTAATTTTTCCAAGTCATCCATAAGGTGGTGCTAGTTGACTGCTTGAGAGACCTGCAGTGCAGCTATTTGCTAGAGGAAAAAAAATCTGATTTTAAGTATGTGTCCTTATTAGACATAATATCTGTGCAAAACATATTTTGGAGATAATACACAAAGCGATTCAGTTCATTCTCATAATGATTTTCCAAATTCACTGACAGATCATTATTTTGGAAATGGCATTTTTGTGCATAGTATTTGAAGACATGCCTATTTTTCAATTTCTCCCACAAATCAGAAATGCCTATTATGTAGTGTTAAGCTTTTCCTCCCAAAGGTGTCAACCAACACTGTCAGATATTAATTTTTTAAAGACTCATCTAGTGACCCTAAAGATCCCTGTCTCTTATAATAACCAGGATGACCTTGATGTTAAAATAGATGCAGGCTGACCTGCCCAAAACCCAGCCACCAGTAGTATTTCCTTTTCATTTTCTAGAGATCATGCCTGCTAATTATTACAGTGGCTCAGGGAAAGTGAAATAAGCCTGTTTAAATAGCAAGACTAAAGCCAATTTAAATTATACACTAATGTTCTGGAAAATAAACATGAAGTCGGTTTGGTGGAAATGCTGTAATGTTTCAGAAGCACTGAATATTTCTAAGACTTGAAAATTTAAAAATTAGTAACCTCACTATATGCAGTAATTTGAGGATGTATCTTCATTTAAAGTTATAATGGTCTAGCTGTATGTATCCTGTTTTTCTTGTAAGAAATCACTTGTCTTTCACTTTATACACAGACATGCATTTTCTGACAAAGTGAAGCATAGAATACTGAATAAATATGGAAGAAAGAAATATAGGAAGCAGGGGGAGGGGAAGCCTGAAGAATAGCAGATTCTGACTCTGCCTTTTGGGGACAAAGAAGATATTCTATTTAGTCCTTTCAATGGTACACTGACAAAGATGAAATATTCCTGTGTATATCTGGAGGACATATTCTAGTTCTCAATGCAAGAGATATAAAAAGACATAAAACATCCCTACTATGGCTGTGTTCCCTTTATTTTAATTCTAATCTTCTATGAGGAGGACCAAAAGATTTAGGGGATCAAGGACGAAAATTAATGTATAAAATAGGTACTCAAATGTATGTATTTATACCCATACAGTTTAAATTAAATCCTAGATAGATTCTTTTCTCTTTGAAGGAATAAAATATACACTTAGTCTTCATATCTTAAACAAAACTAAATATTATAGTTGCTCCTTATAAAAATGAACTGCCAAAAAAAGTATTGCATGGGGAAGGAAACAACTTACATATCAAACAGATGAGGAATATTGTTATAAAGGTGAAAATTACATGAATGATGTTGTTATACTGAAACGAGATTTCTAGGTATGTGAGTTTCCCAGGTAAAAACTTAGCTACAGGAGCATTTCATTTTAGTATTCTTCAACGAAGAAGTGTCTCTTAGATTGGCTTGGAATTCTCTTGTTGTTACACTGGTGGCAGGCTGATATTTTAAAAGGAATGAAAACAACCATTTATTAAATCATTTTCCCAAACTGCAAAAGTCCTTGAAAAATTTGAGGTTACATATTAAAATAAGTCTAATTGGCCCCAAATAGTCTTCCTTTGCACTAGGTGTCACGCTGAAAGAACCCATGCAGGGGAGCAGGCCCTTTGGCTCCGCCGTTCGGACCTTCCTTGGGACCTGCATCTTTTGTGAGGTCCGCGGCACTGTGCAAACCATTCTGATTCTCTCGTCTGAACCAAACTCGAGGACACGATTATTATGATGCCAACCAGTAAGTTATTGGGGAAATAAGCCTGACACAGAATTCAGAAAGGCTTAGTAAAGTACACGTTCTAATAAACACCTTTTTACCCTTGAATTCCCGGTTACGTGTCACGAAGCTTCAAATGGTAACTGGGCAAAGAGGTCTCAAAAAAGGCCTCCGTGGAGAAAAACCCCAAAGAGGATGATCGCATTAGGATTCTCACTAATCATAAAAGGATTCTGGATCCCTCTTCCTCCAGTCCAGATGGTTAAAACTGAGGCCGACCACTGTCCTAACAAAGTCTGGAAAAAAAGCTTCTTAGTCAAAGTCTTAAGCGAGAACCACAGGCATATCATTCGCCTTTCTTCAAGAACTTTCCTTGCACTTAACGCTTTAAAAGCATTTGAACAAATCATATTTTGGCTCCTTGTATCTTAATCGTGGGGATGTTTTCATTTTCTCGCTTTTAGAAGTGTCTGCATTTCCCTCCATTACTACGGTCATTTTCCTGGCTTTTCCCCGCTCTTTCTTGTTTTAATCAGACCGGCTAAGCGCGCTGAGCCGAGACCAGCAGGCCAGCGCAGTCTCCGCTCTCTAAAACTGCGGTACCTTTCTTTGCACGCCACGGACTTTAAGATTTCACTCGCCATTTCTTTTCTTTCTCTCTCGTTCGGTTTTGAGGGGTAAGAGCACGAAGAGACTGAACCCAAAAATGACGGGAAAACAGAGCTTTCTCTGGGGCTTATTATGTGGGAGGAAAGGAGGGGATTTTTTTTTCTTAATACTAAAAAATCACTAGAAGCTGTCTGTAGTCGGTTTTAAGGAAAAGTTAAGTAAGTCAACCAGATCCGAGGAGAGAAGGCGCAGAATGAGAAAAATGAATAAAAGCCTCGGTGCACAGCGGTGGGAAACGGAGGATCGGGCTCCTGGTGCACTCCAATTCCCTCCAGACTCGGACCCCGGGACCGCCCTCCGCACCCACATTGGCGGGGAGTGCGACTTTCGAACAAGCGAGAGGAAACCTCTCGGAAACTTAAGCGCGAGTTCTTTCACCCACGGCCAATGGTGAGCCGGGCGGTCCTTTCGCTTCCCCTGGCACAGCGTGCAGGCGCCGAGCGCGATGTGGCTCGGGATATCAGGCCCTAAACGGGCAGCGCAGCTGGCACCGGCCCGGGTGGGGGGTGCCCAGACTCCATCGCGCGGGGGGCTCGGCCGCGGCCCCTGGCTCCACCGGCCCCACACCACCGCTCGAGGGCCGAGCCCCGGAGGCAGAGCTAGGAAAGTACAAAGGCGGCGACGGGGCGGGGTGGGGGCTGAGGAGGAAGAGGAGGGGGGCGGAGGGAGCTCGGGCGCCAGACGCAGTCAGTCGGCCCCCACCACCCCTGCCCGTGGGCCCGGCCGCCGCAACAAAAGACCCCCGACCAGGCCGCCTCCATTCCGACCGCCGGCGACGGCGGGCGCGCGAGCCGCGCCCCCAGAGCTGCGTTACCTGGTCGCGAGAGGTTCGGCGGTGCTGTCAGCCCCAAGTTCATGGTCTGAGTCCTTAGTAGGGCTCTCGATGCGCGATCGTCGAGAGACCAGGAGGGAAACCACCAAAAACACGCAGAGAAAACGCCCAATTCCGACCCGGCTCTGTCCGAGAGTCTCTCTGCTGCTCCCTTGCCAAAGTCTGAAAGCGGAGCCACGCGAACCAGATCCGAACCGGGCAGTAGCCTCCGGGGCGGAGGAGCCCGCGCGGCACGCATCCAGCGCGGCAGGGTCCCGGCGGGGGACGCGCTCGCCCGTGCCTCCCCGGCTCCTGCGCGCGCGGGGCCGGACCGGGCCGGGCAGGGCCGGTCCGGGCCGAGCGGCAGGAGCTGGCGAGGGGCGTCCGGGCCGGCGGGCGAAGCGGAGAGCTGCGGCCGAGCCGCCGCCGCGGCGCGCGGAGCTAAGAGCGAGGCGGCGGCGGCGGCGACAGGACAAAGGAGACCATGTGCGGAGGGAGGGCGGAGGGAGAGGGAGGAGGCGGAGGAGGAGGGCGCGCGGCGGCGGCGGCGGCGGCGGCTTCTCCCCGGCGACCGCCGCGGGCTCCCCGACAGCGGGTCCCGCCTCTCCAGCAGCGCCGCGGGCCGCCTGGTCCCGGGCCCGCCGCCGTCGCCGCGTCGGAGTCTTTCTTTTGCGCCGATCCCGCCGGCGCGCTGTGCGGGGCGCCTCCTGGCCAGAGCTCTCGGGTGGGCGGGCGCCCCGGGCTGGCTCGGCTCCGGCCCGCGCTCCGCTGGCGGCCGCCTGCCTCTGCCCTCGTGCGCGGCTCAAGTGAACTCCATCGGCGGCTGCCGCCGGCGCCGCGGGCTCCTGGGCTGAGCCGTGGCAGGGGGCGGGGGTACCCCGACTCCGGACTTTGCTCCCCGACGCTCGCAGCTCTCGGAGCGGGACTCTTCGGCGCGCGAGCCTTCTCCGCCGGTGCCACCGCCCCTCCTCCGGCCCGCCCCGCCCCGCGCGCCCCGCCTCTCGCCGCCCCTCCTCTCGGCCCCAGCGCCGGGTCTGCCCCTCGGGGGCGCAGTCCCCCGGCGCAACACCGACAGCTGTTGCTTCCCCCCGCGGCCCAGACCCTGGGTCCCCATGGCTGCGTCCCCTGCGGGCGGGCGGAGGCAGCGGGAACTGCGAAGCTCCGCGCCCTCTCCGCAGACGCCGCTTCCAAGATTGTGCCACGGCAGGGAAAGGCCACTAGGCTCGCAGCCTGGGGCTGCATGCGACTAGGCCGGTGGCGTCTGTAAGGGCAGCTTCTGTGGGTGGTAATGGGGGCGCAATGGGAAATTGAACGTAAAAGGTCTGACACCTAGTAGGTGCTCCACACAAAATAATACATTGTTGGACGTGGGGGCGGGGGACCAGAGTCTATCTATTAGAACAAAAAGGTTTTAATTGAAACTATCCTGCCACGCCACAGAATGAACAGTCGGGTTTCAAGAATAACACTGGCCATTTACAAATCCTCCCCTCCTCCCAAGTCCTCAAATCATCGGACATCTGCACACCTCGCATCCACAAAATAGGAGCCTGTTGGTTCCCTTGGCAACCATCAAACACAGAGAATAAAAGTAACGCCAAAGCTTCACTCTATGGGCAGTAACAGTGTCATCTATCATCACTGCGTCCCGCTCCCCTCCCCCTCCCGCCCAGCCCAGAGCAGTGCGAGGAGACACAGTGCTCACGGCCCAGCCCCCAGCCATCCTCTGAGCGCCCACTCACCCGGAACACACCAGCTGCCCCCCTGAGCAGGCTGCTGGTCCCCAGCTGAGGAGCCCTGGCCTCCTCTGTCCTAACCACAGTGGCCCGGAGAAGACACCAGTCAGTGCAGGAGGTGAGGAAACTGGCTGAAAACAGCTGAGGTTTTAATGCTGCACCCGCAGTTTGGGGGTAGGTAGTCTCTCCTCCGTGCACAGGAAAAGCTGCTTCAATTTCCCTAGTGCTAGCAAGACACAGACTGCATCTGGGAGGGGCCTAGAGGAGAGGGGGCGCACCTAGAAGGGTGGGAGGGCAGCCTGCAGCTCCCTGATTCCTGGGTAGGCCACTGCTACCTCGCTTGGCTGGGGAAGAGAAGAAAGCTGCAGGCTTGGCGGGGAGAGCTGTACTCCACATACAAATGACACATCTGCATTGACGGAATGATGTCCATTCCTCACCTCTTTGAAGTTGTATATCTACCACTGTTGGATTTTGTGGCACTCTTGCAAAACCTCTCAAGCTCTCACCCCTTTAATAAATTAATTTTGGAAATAAATGGCATTATCTCTATAGCCTCATCCCTTCCCAAACTGGTAGCACTATGAAGTATTATGTTTTCCTACAATAAGGAAGAGTGACTTTTCTCTACCCCAGAGAAGTCAGAAGAAAAGGCAACTCAGGAGGTGTAATTTTGGAGACAGAGTTTTCCATGTGCTTGGGAGATGTCCCAAAAAACAGCTGAGGCCTTCAAGCTAGGAGGCATTCATTCTGAAAACCATTTCTGTAATACCAGGATAGCTGAGAGGCAAACATTACATTTTCAAGAAAAGACATTAAAATGTTGTTTCTTTGGGAGCAATCAAAATGGATGGCTCTAATAAGATCAATATTACAGGGAAAAATTGCCTGAGCTCTGGCTAGATCCTTTACAGGATAAACTGAGTTGCACAAATGTATGGGTGGCTTAGTTGACCAACTGAAATAACTGCTTGGTCCTCTAGGATGCTTATATCAGTCAGCCTTTCTGACACTTGTGTGTTAGCAAAGAGCATCAGGGATTAGGCCTCAGATGACAGCCGTGGCCAGATCTGCCTGTATTCCTGTACCCTGATTATTGCCATCAAGAGGAACCAGGAAACCCCAATAGTCAAGCCTCCAGAGAAACTGTAAAAGCAGCTGTCACATTCAGTCCTGCTCACCCTGTTCCAATCCACCTCTATGCACTTTGTTCCACTTTCCAACTCCTCCCCTGAGACAGGAGTCAAGTTCATTTTGACTGGGTCCCAGGTTGCTCTGTTTCCCCTGCTTTGTGGAAGGCACAGATTGACGTCAGAATGGCAGGAACAGGTACATTATAGCATCGGAAGTAGAAAAAAGGATGAAAGAGAAAATCTGGAGATTCCAATTATTGGGTGGATGAATTCTGGTCAGGAACTTGACTTGCAAGAATCAGGAAGGGTGTGTGTGTGTGTGTGTGTGTGTGTGTGTGTGTGTGTGTTAGTTACTTGGTATAAAACCCAGGCATTCACATTAGACAAGTACCTCTGAGCTACACTGATTACAAGTCAATGGATGGACATCATCATTTTTGTTATAGTCAGTGGTTTAACATAGTAAAAGCCCATAGCTTTTGAAATTCACCTTTAGCCCCTGAACCAGATCTAAGGAGAGCAAGCCTTAGAAAGTGGGGCCTGTAACAGGAAGGCAGCAGGACAGCAGACTCAATGGTCTCTTCGGTGTTGGATTTATTACTTCAGAAGCATTTCAAATACATAACCAAAGATCTAGTTAGTGATGAATCAACTAAAAGAATTTTAAAGCTAAATTACTGTAGTCATCTTAAGATTAAAATAATCGCTTCTTGGCCTTTTGGCTAAGTGAAGATTAAAATAATTAAATTAAAATATAGGCTATCTAAATTAAAATATAGGCTATCTTCCTGAAGATATAGACAAACTAGATTTTAAAAGTAATAGAAGTTTTAAATCAGTAAAAATGACAAAATTGAACAGCTTGAAATGTGAATTGTTATGTAATTTGTATCACAAATGACCAGATTTACGCTGCATATGTCTTGGGAAAATATTCTTTAAAAATTCTAATCTAGGGAGGACAACAAAGGGGATCAATATGATTGAAATATCTTACACACATTGAAACCCAATTAAAAAACTCTGGCCTCCTGTTGAGCATTTCATATAGAGAAAGTTCATTAATTTCTTTGTGTACCCTTTGAGAAATATAATGAACTTCAAGCACCCCATGGAGTATATGCTGGATGGTTTCTACTGTGGGCTAAAGGAATGGGAAGTCTATATAAATCTCTTCAAGCCTTTCATTCTAAATTATGGAGTAGTTGGACAGAAGCACTGAAAGGGAGTGATAACATGGAAGTTTGCTCTCTAGTTAGCCTTGGGAAAGATGTCACCTCATGTGGCTTATTTCTGGACTCCAGAAGGTTCATTCTTTTTAAATTCTGAAGTTCTTCAAGCTCTGAAAAACCTGTTTCCAATTGTTCTTCAGGTAGAAGTTATGAGCTGGAACTCTGGAATGAACATCTGGTTGACATCATGTCCTGTCACTTCTGAGCCCCCAAAAATGGCAAATCTTTTCACTCTGTGTCTCAGTTTCCTCATCTGTAGAAGAAGATGACAACAGTACTTGCCCTCACAGGACCATTGTCAGCAATTATGCCTAATACTTAGTACATGGGATACAGGTGTAGGGATTAGTGATTGTGATTCAGGATGACATGCTTTTGATTACTGCAGATGGACACACACACGTATACACACACATACACACACACATATTCTGGTAGGGCTTCAATGTCCACAGTCATGCCCTCTGCTGGATTGTCTCAATGGAAATGACCACAGGAAGAATGGAAACTGCCAGGTGTGGTGGTTAATGTCTGTAATTCCAGCACTTGGGAGGCCAAGGCTGGAGGACTGCTACCAGTTCAAGACCAGCTATGCTACAAAGCAAGGTTAAGACCAGACCAAAGTATATAGCAATACCTAACTCTCTCCAAAACAAAACCAACAGAAAGAAAAGGAAAAAAAGAAAACAAAACAATTGCATGAGCATCAAAAATGATAAGGATCTTCCTCAGCCCACACCACCTCTTTAGACAGTGATGTGTTTAGATAGGCACAGGCGCAAAACGCTCACTGCACAGGGTTGGAACCTGGACATCCAATAGCCTGAGTCCCATAATAAGGCTGGAGGGATGGTGCTCATGTGGATCTTCCCCATGGATGCATTACATAATCTGACCCTGACTGTCAGACCTTGCTGGGCTTCAGGATGTGAGCCACCTCCTCACAGCGAGGCCTCCATTTCTTAAACACAGAATAGCTGGCATCCCAATGATCTCATATTGACATGTTAAACTGTGATCTTCAGTTTTACAAGATCTGCTTTTTATTTTGTCTACTACTGTAAAATGGCTTCTTACTGGTACAGCGGCATGTTTTGTTTTCCCCTCTTCTCTACGTGGAATAGCCACCACCTCAATTTGGTTTTAAATTTGATAGAATGAGGACTATGCCTCGCTAGCCCTGATTCATACCACAGCCATAGCAGCGGCAGTGTAAGTAACAGATATGTATCTGGAGTCAGGGTCCAGCGCTTTGCTATCGATCAGTGAGGAGGTAATCCCAGTGTATTGCTGTGCCATGGCCTCTTTCTGAACCAGTTTCTGGCTATCAGATAGAATCTGATCTTGGAATCTGCTCACACCTTGTGTGCCCAGCACAGTAGTAAGAGGCCCAACTCAGTGGATGCATGAGACAGAATGAACAGGGAGCTGAGATTTGCCCAGCATGTTAGCAAAGCCTCCTGTCTGCATGTAACTGGCAAGGTGGAGGGGACACACAGGGCATAAGACAATTGCCAAGGAACCCAGAAGGACACCCACTTTGTCTCAGGTGCTCCCCGCTCCTTCTCATGGCAGGAGACCAAGAGCTGAAGGGTGGGCTGGGAATCAACAGGCTGCCTTCCACCCGGAGGCAGCGATGCCCTTCTTGGTAAGGCTGGCCTGCTTCTTGCTTCTGGCAGATCCCAACATTCTGTTTCGGTCCCGGGGATTAAAATTTTTCCTGGGTCCTGGGCATTTCTCCAGTGTACACCAATTCCTTTTAAACTATGGACCTGGATTTCCTCCTTCAGTAATGCATGCCTAGTCACATACAGGTGGCCTCAAATCCCTCTGCCCAAATCCCTGTCCCTTTTGAAAGGGTGATTTTTAAAATGGGAGCTTCATTACTTATCACTCTGAAAGGAGGCTGCCATAGCTCATGTTCTTATGTGGTAAAGCAAAAGCCTCTACTATTATATGCCTGTGTCACATGCCCGCAACAAGAGGGAAGTAAATAAGCTGAACCGAGTTAGTTTATGATGCATACTACTGAGACGCAGGGGGGAATAAATATTTTCCAAGTGTAGAAGTCAAGAAAAAGAATTTTACTTTCAAACTTCAGAGTGTACTATAAACTACAAAAGGGGGGAAGTACAAAAAAGAAGACATAAAATATATCTTATTTAACCACCAAATCTACATTAAAATATTAACATTCAAAACCTGACAACCCCACTAAGAAAAGTAGTAAAAAATAGAAATGAATTCAATTTCTACTCATGTCACCCGACTGGCTATGGGTATCTCATCTGGTTTTTCACGTCACGTATGACGTTAACTATGAGGACTCTCTGCTCCCCCGCCATGGCTTTCTGGGTTCACCTGACTTCGTTCACTCCCCTGTCACACCATGTGATGCTGATGGTTGTGTGTGACTTTTGGTTCAGAACACATTTGATAATTGAGTCCATGCTTCAGCGTGGACTCCAATGAACCCAGGCATTCATTCTGCCTCAGTTACCTGCTCCTCTTCCATACCTTGCTGGTTCCTCTCATTCCACTTGGAAATGGGGACAGTTGCAGGGGGGATGGGGAGGAGGTAATTGGCAATTAAAATGGAAAATGTGTGTGAAATGCCTAAATGGGCTAAAGAGTGGGTCAATGTAAATGAAATGTGTGAATAGGTCACTGAAAATGATAAGCTGTGGAAAGCAGCTGATGTATTCACTTAAAAAGAAGACTCTTTGGGTAGGCATTTCCTTAGGCTATCTTTGCCTGCAGTATCTCAGCACCTAATTCTTGAGCAAGCTTCTTGGGTTTTAAAATTCATGGGCTCTGGCCTGGTGGTTAGGAGAGTGAAATTAGCAGAATATATGTTTGAACCTGGGGTTTATCAAGGTAGCTGGTTGATCTTTTGAGCAGTTACATGACTTTGTAAAACCTCATTTCACCTGAAATATGGAGCAAGTGACAGCTTTTAACTCTCACAGACTCGTGTGCAAGTATTAAATAAAGTCAGTATGATGCACAGTACAATGCTCAACGCACAGCAGCCCACTCACTAAATAATTTTTGCTCTGCCTTTTCTGCCAGGGTACCTGACATGAAGGCTGCTAAAGTGGTGCCAACTATTTCCACGATGGGAGACAACTAAGAGGTGTCTAAAAGCTCAGCCACTAATGAAAGAGCCAAGGGCTTCACATCCTAGCTGATCTTCCACTTCTGCATGCTAGTTAAGTGGTGGTAGACAGATAATTTCATATCTCCAGATCTCAGTATCCTTATCTGTAAAACACGGTAATAATAGTACCCACTGCTGTGTGAGTTAAACAGGTTAATATACGTGCAGCACCTGAACAGTACCCTAGTAGCTATGAGTTACCGAGGGGGAGGTAGATGTAACTTGCATGTCGACTGATTCAGGAACAGCCCCTCTTAGCTTTGTAAACGGAGCTTGTCACATGCCCGCCCTTTAAGGGAGGGCTACAGGGCTAGTACAGCGGCGTGAGAAAGGTGGTCTTCCTGTTTTCTGCTGGGCGACTGTGAGGCCCACTAACCGAGAGCCCCCAGGAGGTGCTCACCATGAAGGAAGGAGGGCGAGTCAGGGAGATGGAGCTGGGGCTGGGGCTTGCTCAGGAAGCAGCAGCTGGCAGTGCCCCTCCCAGGCATAGCATGGCTCTTGGGAGAGCTGGCTCCGCTGGGAAGGGAGCCCCTGCAGTTGCTGGTAGGATGTAAGTATGTTCCAACAGATTTGCCAAGTGGTGACATTAGAAACCACTGCTGTGGAATACTTGAGGGTACTGGTCAACTGCTCATGGTTTATAGTTCTCTGGAAACTATGCTTAATTGTAATAAGCATGTCACCTGCTTTGGACTGAATTTTTTTCCAATAATTCAGGGGAGAAAGGTATTTTTGAATGATATATGAATACTGAAAGAGATATCACCTGATCTGAGCATCTCTACTTAGCATTTATTTCATGCTTACCATGAAATAAATCATACCACATACATTATAATTTCAGTTAAGTTTTTCACTTGGAGGAAAAACTATTTATTTGTATCTAAATTGAGGACCCAAATTTGTAGCTTTGGTTACTCTCAGGGGAAAGAAAAACAAAAAAACAAAACTGTTGCTATCCTAGGACTGGGTAAATTTAAAATAGAATCCTAATCATTGATTCAGTGCCTTGAAAGAGAAGAAAAGGAAAACCAACCAAAAAACCAGTGAAACCTAGACCAACCAATGGCCAGGGATTTAGCTCAGCAGCATAAGTGCCTGCCTGGCAAGTGTAAGGTTGTGAGTTGGATCCCTGGAACAAAACAAAACAAAACAAAACAAAACTAGACCAAGAAAAGGGCAAGTGCCATAAATTACATGTGATGGTACCATTTACTGATTCTAGAACTCAGCCTTGGATAAAAGTTCTGCCCCAAATGCTTATAGTAACAAATCTTTTACAAAAATATTTACAATTATGATGTCATTTGTCCTACGTAAATCTCGTGAGGTGCATATTGTGAAGCAAACATTGCTGTATTCTCCTAATTTCAGACAGAGAGATTGACACAAAGCAGAAGCAAGCCCTGATGATGGAGAAGTCATTTACAGTATGTTTCTACCAAGTTTGCCCAGAACTTTTTTCACTGTAACCCAACTCTACCATCCACACTGCCCGCTAAGCCTTGCTATCACTTTGTTGACCAAATGTGTTCTGAGTTCTAACATCTAGGGAGGTTTCAAGATCTGATGCTGACTCTGCCATGTGAATACCACCAGAGTATCTGAGCCATCTGCTTCACGAGTGTTACAGTCTGAAAGACTACTAACATCCTGAGGGATGACAGCTGACTGCACATTGCTATCGTCACCTGTCACTATACAAACCCCTCTCCAAGGTTTTACAGTCTTTTTCTGGAAACACGTAACCTGAAAGTGTTAATGATCTTTAGGGTACTGCAAATTCTGTTCCTGTGTCTACTCTAATACACATTAATCTAATAAGGTTTTCATTTGAAGCTTCATTGTCAAATATCTTGATGACCTAAATATTCATTTTCAGGAGTTCTTATTGGGCAAAAAATAAAACATATGTTTCTACTAGTTTGGTGAATCATATGGGTAAGCAGTATTTCTGAGTTTTCACTCTTGTTCAGGCCTTAGTTTTTCTCCTGTCTCTTCCATGCTCCTAAAGTGGAATGGGAAACTCTAATATGGCCATTCCAAAGACTTTCATCTCCATGGCTCCATGGCTCTGTAGGCAACATTGTGTGCCTACAGAGACCTGTCAGATCCTCTCTGGCTCTGGATACTTTCCATTTACTGATGATGGTTGTAAATTAATTAGACTATAAATTTCCCCTGCTGCTCCAAAGTACAACTTTTCTTAAAGGTCTCCTAAGGGAAACAGCTAAGATCATACAGGACGCATTCACATGTCACCCCTAGACACTGCTATTCCTTTAGAGGCACACATTTCCTTAGTGGAAACAAGACACTGCTTTGGAGAGCAGTCTGTAGATTCAGTCACTGGAAGGCCAGGATGATGACGTGACCACACACACACATACACACACACACTCTTGCCCTTAGCATCTGGTATGGTGCTCTCGTGCCTCTGCATGTAGGAGACAGCATCAATAAACTGGTCAGACCAACAAGTTAATGAGTGGATAACCTGATCTATGCCAAGTGAAACAGAAGTGAATGAAAGCATTATATCAAACATAAACTAAACTGTAAAGTTATTGCCACCAGTTTTGGATTTCACAGAATACAGGAATTTACAAAACTAAAAACTGGGGACAGGTAAATTCTCTTGAAAATGATAGCAACTGAAATACCACATCAACCACTATGGTTATAAGTCCCTAAATACAGCCCCAGGTAATTCTTTACGTGCATGCCATTGTCTCAAGAGAACAGCACCTATGTGCTGGCATCCGGGCTGAATCTGTGACTTCTGACCAACAGACATGGAAGAAGTAGTAGTCTGGAACCTCAGAGCTCAGGTAATAAGAATGCCTGGCAACTTCGGCTTCCTCATGCTTGAAATCCATGTTGTATGGAAGCTCAAGCAGCCCACAAAGAGGAAAACAGGCCTCAGGAACAAAGACCTTGCTAAATTCCCAGCTGACAGTATGCAAGTAGAAGCCATCTTGCATGTGACTTCTTTAGCTCTAGTTGAAGTCACTTTCTCCCAAGCCTTGTGAAATAGGGAAGAGCTGTCTCTGTATAGCTAGTCCATAGTTTAACACTGTCAATACACAACTGCTATTAAATCTGTGATTTGCTGCAAACTGAAAGAACCATCTGGGTCAGCAGCATTGAGACAAAGGGAGGAAGGTGAGCGCAGGTCAAGATGAGAGGCATCCAGGTCACCTGGCATTCCAGCCTTTCCAAGGGACCCTGAAGGTGCAGAAAGAGAAATGCTAAAGGAAAGATGAGTAACAGCTGCAGCAAGCACAAAAATTCCTGAAGTGAGGTATGGTGATTCACTTAACACTTCCTCAGCTGAAATATGGAAAATCTTTGCTAAAATAAGAGAAAGTTTTCTATTTGACAGAGTAAAGGAAACTTAACATGACAATACTAATGAAAGAGTAAATTCGGTCTCCCCCTTTTCTTTTGGAGGCTGGAAATGTTTGCAAACTAAAAAGTCTACGGTAATCCCTTCCTTTATCCAAAACAGATTGTTGTTTTAAGCACAGCCCCATAAACTGTAGGTTCAAAGGAACCTGAAACTGAATTATCATAAAATCTGGAATTCTCATTTCCACCAAATGCCAAGCTGCCATCTGACAGCTCTTTTGTGATTCTGGTTTCAAATAGAAACTGAAAGGTGGCACAGGCCATGGGGGCCCTATCCTTTCATTCCTCACTTTCTTCTGCACACGTGTCACAGATTCTGGAGAACCTAGAGTCCTACCTAGGAAAATACCTCTGGGAACCATGTGGCAACCTGCAGGCCAAGACGACCAAAGAGAGCTCACAGCCCAGGAGAGTGTGCAGGTGAGCAAGGGTGGGGCTGCCCATCTCATACGGAAACTTGGGGTGCTCATTGCTTTAAACCAAATTCAGGAAGAAGAAGGAGGAGGAGGAGGAGAAAAAGGAGAAAGAGGAGGAGAAGGAGGAGGAGAAGAAGAAGGAGAAGGAGAAAGGAGGAGGAGAAAGGAGGAGGAGGAGAAGGAGGGGAAGGAGAAGGAGAAAGAGGGGAAGGAGAAATAGAAGGAGAAGTAGAAGGAGGGGAAGGAGGAGAAGGAGGAGAAGGAGGAGGAGAAAGGAGGAGGAGGAGGAGAAATAGAAGGAGAAGGAGGGGAAGGAGGAGAAGGAGGAGGAGAAGAGGAGGGGAAGGAGAAGGAGGGAAAGGAGAAGGAGAATGAGGAGGAGAAATACTGAGGTTGAATCTGTTGGGGCTACGTTGATGAGAGGAAGGGAGGGTGCCCTTTCCCAGATTTTGCAATACAAATGCCAAGATACTTACCCTGGGATACACTAAAATTTAAACGCCAACAGGTATGTTGATTCACTTAACACTTCCTAAGCTTTTTCCTCAGGTTCTGACAGTCGTAAGCAACTACATTTAATTCTATCAAAGCAAGGAGGGTTGCTTTGCCTGTTGAAATATTATCCCTTCTGGGACAAAAAGTTATACTTCTTTGCTTAGGGAAGGACAAAAAATTGATATCAGATAGCTGATTCCCCCTTAGCAGTACAAGCACTGGAAGAGGATGTTCTCACCCCCAGTAGTGAGGATGGATCTACCCAGAGCATCCCAGACCTCCTCCTTTGATTCCCATGATGGACTGAATGAACCCAAGTGACAGCTGGTGGGGGTGGCCTCAATAGCACATGAAAAGCAGGCTGCAGCCCCACAGGGAGACACAGCCTTCTCCTCCCCTTCTTGAACACCTCCCACAGGGCCAGCTGAGTCTCCCACCCACCATACCCCACTCGGGCCATCTGCTCCTGAACTAGAGCACTGATGTTAAGTTAACATCAACCACTCAGGGGAGAGATGGGGAGGGGCCTGTGCCATCCAAGTGAGGGAGGCCATGGCTTTGCCCTTGTGATTGTCAAGAAACTCACAAGATGTCAGAACTGCCCTCGCTTGATTCACTAGGGTTTGTGCCTCCTTTGAAGTTCCTCCACTGTTAATGTACAATTTTTCATATTCTCCAGGAGACAAAAAATATAGTGAGCATCTGGTATTTACACAGAATCTTAGAGGGAGTTGATGGATTTAATTAAAAGTGTTGGTAAAACAGGAAAATTGTAGCCAGGCTTTCAAATAGCCACTCGCCTTTAACTAACAAGATTTCTCTTTGTGCTGCTGGTAAAGAATGCTATTTATTTTCCTGACGATGCATTTTTTGGGGAAGAAAAAAAAGTTGGTAAAAATACAGTAGTTGGCTGGTAGCTTTTATTTTAATTTATGATGTTGTCCATCTTATACAAAGATCAAGCTGCAAACAACATTCTACGAGGCAGTGTGCTTTGAGTTGTTTTTCCATTAGCACTGGTGGCGATGGATTTTCTCTCAGTTACCAGTGCTCACTTACAGCTGACAACAGGCATTTGTGAAACAACTGGCTGAGTCTAAGGGTACAACATGAGGCCAGGAAAATGACTTCAAATAACTGACCTAAATGACGATTAGAGAACTGAACTGATCTCATCAGGTACATTTTAGAAACTGTTCACAGGACTGCTGGAGACCATCACAAGGAAGAGTAGGGTCAGAAGAAGGACCAGACTGGATTAGCAAGGTTAGGAGATCTGGGTTCTAGAACAGGTCCAGTACCACCAATAGTGATTTTCAGAAAGTCATTTATTTTACCTTTTCTTCGCCACTAAAATGCATCTGGGCTGGTCTCTCTTTAGCTCATAAGATCTTGTGCTACTTTGTGATCTAATACTTAGTTTATAAACAAAGAACGTGCTCTGTGCTAACAAAGAAATCACATTTTCCTCTTTCCATTTTCTTGATGTTCATGTGATCAATTTCTAAGAAGGGCATCCTGTTCAATTTACCTTTTCTGCTCCCTGCCCACCACCCAACTCTCTTGGAATTTTCTGATAAATCACAGAAGTGTCAGGAGTGTGCAATGGTTTGCATTTTATCTTTCCAACTGGTGAGTGCACTTCAGCTTCCTCATCATAACAGTCAAGGCACAAGTGAGTCTCTTGGGCTCCATGCCTCTGTCACTTGGTACTGCAGGCCCATTAAACACATTTGTCAGCTTTGCGCTTTAAAAACAAAACCAAAAGGGTAAACGTGTCATCACGCACTCTTTAATCTGAAAACCACAAGGGAAGGACTTCAGAAAGAAAGAAAAAATATGCACGCCCTCCCTAAACCCACACAAACCAGAACACTGTTGAATTCTAAGCCGAGCTTTGTCTTCACAGACCATTGCTAGCCAAGGAAATGTGCAGACCACATTGGGAACCAATTCAGTCATTCCTGACTTCTCGACAATCAAATAAAACAATAAATAGCCTGAACTGGGCTTGAAGGGAGAGGACTATGTGTATTTCCTCTCAGGATTTTTTTTTCCAACATGAAAGCTTGGCTTGAGAAGAGGTTATTGTACAGACACATGTGGCCTCAATAGGATGGATCTTTAACTGATGAGACGGATTCCAGATTCAAGCACACAATATCGGGATTTAAATCCCCAGAATTCGGTAATGGAAAGTTTGGGTCATATTAAGGGCTGTTGGTTCCAGGGATAAGATTTAGTCTTAAATTAGCCTCTTGAGCAGGCTGAGCGTCCCCCTAAGAAGCACCATCTGTCTCAAATTGTACCTCTTTCCTTCTCTCTTGGCACTTCCCCCTTTGACAGACCAGAAAATTCCTGGCTACAGATCCCTTTCCTGTGTATTTACTGTTGATTCCTATTCTAAGGATGACCTGGGGCTTTCGTGTTATTTATCTGTCTTTTAATGTTTTTCCCAACTTTGTATTTTGAAAAAAATCTCAAACTTAATAGAAAAGATGAAAGATGGTATGACTAACGCCCACCGCCCTCACTTACTGTCCTCAATCGGTAACATCCTGTCACTTTGCCTGTCTCTCATTGCCCTTGAACTGTATCTATGCACTTATACACCCACTTAGTGTTTGTATGGGGGAAAGGCAAATTCTATCAGCTCTCCTGCTGGCACTTTCCTTGTAATTGCTAACCTGAGGCGTTAGCATTTAAGGCATGGACTGGGGTGAATTACAAGTGGGCAAGGTTGCTATGCGCTTACACACCACACACATGTACTAACAAAGTCCTGCACATGCTTGGCTTATCTCTCTCCTGTGCTCTCTTACTTACAGGATAGTGATGACTAAACTTAGCTGGGGGCCTCCTGGAAGTCACTCTGGGCTTGCTGGTCAACCAGTCATAAATGTATACTAATTAGAAGAAAGAGAAGGGTCTGATTTCATGGGGAGTTGAAGGTACTCACTGGCCCCAGCACAGATTTCAAAGAGGCTTGCTCTGGATATTAGCAGTCAGCTGACAAAAAAAAAAAAAAAAAAAAAAAAAAAGTATTTCTCTATTTTCCATCTCTGTTTTCTCATTATAGAGTGGAAAATATAATGTACCTATCTAGAGCTCTGAGGATGAAATTAACTAAAACAGCACCTGGCACACAGCAAGTACTCAATAAATATACCTATTATTGTTGGGTGTGCTCCATGTATGTCTGGCTCCTTCTGGTATGACTTTGAAGAGAGCCCCAGGGGCAACACAAGATTTGGATATGCATTTGGCCACGTAAGCGTCTTAACCTCATCGAAACCTCTCCTTATCCTTGAGAGGCTGCGGGACGGAGCCACAGAAAGGGGCAGCACGGGGGAACACCTGGAAGGAGAAGAACTAAAACATGGCAAATGCTTTGCAAGTACTGCAGGATAAGGGTTAAGACAGGTGGGTGGGCAACTTGGGGAGTGCGTCTTTGTTGACAGCAGAATCCTCAGAGAATGAGGTGGCAGACAGATCACACATTAAAAGTTAAATAAGTAACTGAAGTGATATGAAAATAGTGGCCCTACATACAGATTGTTTTTGAAAGGTTGAATGGAGAAGAATCCACTGGGAATGGAAAGGTGCACATTTAAGTGAAGCCCATGAGTCAGTTCTGGGCTGTCTGCAGCAGAGAGCTGGGGTACGACACCCCACACAGCCAGCTACCCATGCAGTGATGCACTCCCTCTTTCTCTCTCCCAGGATCAACCTTTGATGTGGAGTCAGGAGTAAAGAACCCAAATGCCATTTGGTTCACAGACCATTCTGTCCACAGAAAATGAATAAAAACACCAGTAGAAAGGACTTTTACAGCATTATGGTAATTTAAAAACCTGGTTGCAAATGTTTCCACACTCTGTGGGTCTGCACAGGTTTCCCTTGAATCTGAGGGGACGTGACCACATAACTCTATGGCAGAGGGGACTCCATGGGATTTTCCTAGGTTAGGTCAGAAGAAGCCACTTTTCTTCTGGAAGCATCCCTTGGGAGACTCCTCCAGAACCCAGCTGCCATTCTGTGAAAAGCCCAAGCCACATGGAAGAGATATGTGGAAATGCACCCTGGATAGTCCCTCCAGACCCTAGTAGTCCATATGTGAGCAAAGAGCCTCTAGGTAATTCCAGCTCCTAGCCATTCGAGTCACCCAGACAAGCTGCCCTGACATGTGCTATCCAAATTCCTCACCCAACAAGGCCACAAAGAGGGAAGGCCTTAGATTTTACACCACTAAGTGCTGCAGTAGAGAACTGAAGCAAACACCTTCTAAATATGGATTTGCCGCTTTATCCTGTGCATTCTCCATAATGAAGCTGTTCATTTTGGAGGCAATTTCCATGACGGGGAGAGGGGAGGGAGATTAATTTGAAATATTTCTGTGGTATAGACCATAGCTGATGTGTAGTGAGGAGCTTAATAATGGGACAGAGATTGCCAGTGAATCGTGAGGTGCATGAGGTAGATCAAGTCACAAGCCAGGAGCTCTTACTGTGTCGCTCTTTAAAAGAAATTGACAATTGCAAAAGAACTTGACAAATACTTTCCATAACAAAACACAATTGGTTGCAATGGGATCCCGTGCTGTTCATTAATTACCCTTCACTAGTCAGACAAGCTCCACATCTCACCGAAATCCGCCGTGGATTCTTTTTGGTTTGTTGGGAAATGTGACTATACGTTTCCTTTACACTGCATGCTTTCTTGAGTCTGCTTTTAAATCAGACTACATGCTTAGCTCCCTTTTCCCACAGGAAAAGGAGTCTCGCTTCCAAAGAGGGGTAAAAGCAGGTACCAAGCAGCTGCCTTTGAAGTGCTCAGCAGCAGCAGCAGCAGAGGGGAGGCCAGCGGCCATTATCAGTGGCTACCAGGTGCCAGGGGATTGCGTTAGGTGATAAAACACTCGGCTGACACCAGGAAAAGAATCATCACTCCTCTCCTACCCCACCTTCACTCCCCTGCTCCTTCTTCCTTTTTTTTTTTTTAAAGGAGGCTTTTTACCCTCATTAAATGAAACCTTATCGCTGAAAGACTGCAATCCTCAGCAAGTGACAAGTGCGCCTAATCTCATTTTCTGACAAGTGATTCTGACAGCACCTTCCTTTTGATTTCTGAGACATGTAGTTAGACATATATTAATCTGTCAGTCATCATCCCTAGGAAGAATAAAAAAGAGAAAGAAATGAACATTTGTGAATAGGAAGGCAAGACAAGAGGCTAGGACACCTATTTTAATGGATGTCTGAACATGCCTTTCTCAAGTGTCCCCTCCTCCTGCTCTCCTTCAGGCCAAGTGGACACCCACAGTGGGGATTGGGAAACTGCCTACTTCCGGAGCTTGCCAGAACAGATCCTGGGCATGCCGGGTCACGTGGTTTGGGGGAAACCGCATGCCTGGAGCAAGGCATACCAGGTTCAAGGCCCCATCTTGTGTCATACAGCAGGCTCGATTACCTAACACCATTTTCCAAACCTCAGGACCCTGTCTTGTAGCAGAGCGCCTTTGGCATCTGTTAGCTATAAACATTAGATAGTATCTATCCAGTGCATGTACAAGCACAAGGAGGCACCCAAAACACAGGGATACTTACTGCTATTTTTACTATGGCCTTCCAGACATGGAAGGAGATGATTCTTACTCAGTGTCTAACCGTAACAAACACAATCGCTTCTCGGCCTTTTGGCTAAGATCAAGTGTAGTAACAGTAAGAAGCAGAATATGTTGCACCAGGCTAAAAGACCAGTAAGACACAGACTGCTTTCAGGAAGCTTCAGCCAGTATAGGGAAAAAGGTCTGATCAAAAGTAGAATCCAGTGTTAACAAGTGCAGTAATCAAAGTCATTGCGTAGTGTAGAGGATTTGTGGAGGACAGTTGGTAGTTCTACCCATATCGATGGCTCTCACAGTCCAAGTGACCTTCTGACTATAATTTCCCTTCCTTGGGAACTTTCGTGCAGGGCAAATCTGTCAACTAGTCCACATAAGTTGCTCTGGTTGGTAGCTGTATTCCTCATGATAAACACTAATAATTTAGTCAGTTTCGTGAGTCTGGTTAGCATGAGCACCTCTGGGGTTCTGAGCTGGGCTGACCCAATAAAGCAGGGCCCCTTCTGAAGGCTAGGCTTGAGCCACCAGCATGCCCAGCTTATTTTCTACCTTAGTGTCCTATCAATGGTGCGGAAGGGTTGTTTCCACTGGTGTGGGAGCTTCTCCTGTCCTGCCTTTAAAAACTGCTCTCCACTCTTTTCAGTGAGTCAGTGACTATTATCTACTCACTCTGTCTGGGGCTGCTCCACTGACTTTTGTTGTTTACAAGGTTAACAGGTCTCTGGCCAAGGACCTCCAGGGGCCCTTTCCGTCTCTCTCTCTGCAGACCTACAGACTTTAGCTGGACTTCCATGACAGTGTACTATTACCATCTTCTTTCTCAAGTGATGGTGCCTTCTCTTATTCTTTAATGTCTGAATTCTCAAGATCCTCTTCAATGACTAGAAATGAAGTACAGTCCTGGACTGTCTCCTATCAAATCCTTGGACTCTACCATAATTTCAAAGAAGATGATACCCAAGTCTCTGGCTCTGGAGTTCTGCTGCATTCCACACTCACATTTCCAACTTGTGTGGTGGGGAGTGGTAATGCATACCCCATTGGGATTTCTAAGATCTAAACTTCACAAACAATTCAGAGTAATTTCCTCTTGCTTGTCCATGTTTGTCCAGTCCACCCTTCTCCCCAGTACTGAACCACCAGGTCCCCTGGACAATCTCTTCCCTCTGCCTCTGGTTCTTTCCTCCCTTGTACTCTCACTGACTGGCTGTCTTCCAGGTCCTTAGCATGCTGGGATATTCTGATACTGAGCATCTCCTTCTAGCCTAGCATCTTCAGCTCTCTGTTTTCAACTAGGTAAATGCTGCCAATAGGCCAGACCCAAGGAAAGAGGTCTGGGCCAAACCATCTGATACTTCTTTCCAGGTTGATAATACAAGTGGTCAGAGGAGTCAGAGACTGGCTTTGAAATGTCTCCTCTGCCTCACTAAAACTGAATGGGTCTTGACAAGCTATTGAACTGTTTTGAATACATAAACTGTACAGCTCTCTTCTTAGTTATCGGGGGCTAATATTTGCTATGCCCCAGAATACTGTGATGCATGTTCTGATGCAAAGCAGACCCTCAAAACATGCTATCTTTGCTGGAATGGAAGAAGATACAAAAAGAAGACAGATGTATTTGCCTTGCTTCGCCTGCAATATTTTTATTGTCTTTAAAATAAGGAATTTAATTTTAGCCAGTTCCAAGGAAGGGAAAGTATCACTAAAAGATAAGGGATATTGTTTTAAGGTATAAATTTCCTTTCTTCACATCAACAACCTTTCCCTTTGATCATGCCATGCATATCTTTTTAGCAAGCTTGATGAATGGTTGCCTACCAAATGCCCACCCGCAAAGTGCTAAAGCCAGAAGGCATCTCTGAGTGTGCAGTATTTGTTTTGTGGTCCTCCACTAAGGCCACATCTGGGTGACTACCATCACCCTGCAGTCACTGGTGGGACATAAAATGATTCAGTCAAGTTTTTTAATAGAATTGAGGGTACAGGAGACAGAGAGGGGCAGAAATTTAAAGAAATGGAGATTGTGTATTCTTTTATCCTAAGAACAATTCAATAAATGCCCTCCGGAATCTGAAAAGCTGTAAAGGAAGTTCCTACAGTTATAGAGGCAGCAGACAAACTTGTACATGATAAATTATCTGCCGTGGGCTGTGACTGGACTCAACAGAGGTACCAACTATCTCTTCTAGGTCACTTCTATCTCTAGACTCTATGAGACCCTGTCCACCCGTTGTCATGTAGCCCAGAACCCCATCCTCTGGGGAAATAGGTCTGAAGAGCTTCCCTCTGCTTGAGTGGCTTAATTTGGCAGCTAGAACTTAGCCTCAATTTCCTTCCCTTGTTCTGTAATAATAGCGACAAATCTTATTCTCAGTTAGATTAAAATTTTCAGTCGTCTTATTCAACACTTGCTGTTTTCTGACACATGCAGATGAGGATCAGGGCTTATATGTGGATGGAATCAATTATAATTTGATTAAGACAGAGCAGAAAGAAAGGAAGTAATAACAATAATCATTTCATTTATAAAGCTTTCCCTCACCACCCAGGCTCTTGGAGTGCAGAAAAGGCAATTAAAATAGGGTTCAGTTAAAAATACCATAAAACAGAAATCAAATAAAATATTAAAAAGCCAAAGTGCCATTGTTAAATAAGTGTTTTTGAGAGGGGTTCCTCAGACAAAAACAGGATAGAGACCAGGAAATGCACAGTGGAGCGGGGAGGAGGCACACTTGAGGTATGACTCCTTCATTGTCCTAGCGCAAAACCTTTGTTTTATTGAAAAATAGGCTCTCCTTGGTCACTCTACAAGTGTGAGACTCATTCATTTTACATCTCCAATTCTTAAGTGCCCTGTATTCCGGGCTGCCTCGCTTCATAAAGGTCTACGCCTTCTGACCTGTCCGCCATGTATTGTGCATTAATTTGAATCTGCTAATTGTCTTCAGTCTCCTGCCCTGTACAATGAAGAACATCCTCAGCCTTCTTGTACTAAAGAAGAATCAAGCAAGAAACACAGAGAAAATGCTATAATTATGGCTATTCATGCAACAACTTCAACCTTCAAAGGAGAGATGAGGAATTGTTTAATGCTGACTGTGACTTTTATTAAAAATCTGAAAAGAAAAAAAAGTGTCTGCCAACACTTATGTACAAAACAGAGAGATTTAGGAGACCTGAATTTTAATCCTAGTTCTATGACTTTGGGCAAGTCACTCTAATCTCTCTGAGCCTCAGTTCTCAAATCTATAAATCAAGGGGAATGAACTAGGCACATTTAAGTCCCTTTCAGCTCTGAAATTCTCTGCTCCCCTGTGTGAACGCAGAGCACAGATACTTTCCCTGTTGAGCCCTTCCAGACCTCTGTAGGAAGCCAGGGAAACAAGATCCTTGGAGGTATACCATCTGAGTAACCAGAAGGGATGTAATTAAAACAGGGTTCTCTTCCCACAAACACACCCGAGGACCTTCCCATAAAAGTACCGTGGTAATTAAGGAATCTTCGAACAGTACCCTGCTCTCCTCAGGCCCTGCCCTGCCCTCAGGTGCAGCCTGACTCATGCACCCAGGCTGTTGTGCTCACCTCCTGGATAGCAGGCCTCGCTCCTGGCTGCACTCAGGAGTGTTTAGCCCGCGGCTTTTAGCAAGAATTTTGAAGTCATGCAGAGGCATGAATACATTTCCGGATTTTTAGAAATCCTTACGATGATGAAAAGAAATGACAAGGGGCCAGCTTGTATCTGAATATTCCCGAAACTGCAGGGAAGCCTCCTCTTTCCACTCTGCCTGCAGAGAAGGTGCCAAATTTGTTTCTTGGGAGCATGGCTCTGGGAGGAGACCTCCCCTCTCCCTGGGTCACCTGCCACCCTTTCCAGGGATGGGTGCCCCACAGCTGAAATCCTCTAGGGCTGAAGTATGCCACAGACTGGGTCAGTTCTTGGCCCCATCTGACAAGTGCAAAATCTATTTTCAGTGCTCTCCACTTCTAACACCCTTGTGTCATGCATTCACCCAGACTGGCCTTATGGCCCAGAAATTATATTTGTCCTGTCAACTGGCTAACCTGATAAACTTATAGGACCCCAGCTGGGGAATTCGAGGCCAGCAGGGGACAGCTGGGGAGGTCTGTTTTAGCAGGGCTCTAGAGGATGTCCAGATAACACCAGGGAAAGGTACTGTTTATCACATATTACAAATAAAGCCCAGTAGGAGATGCCAGCAAAAAATACCGAGTTGCCCTGAGGGCAAACACCATCTCTGGCAGTCTACATATCTCCATGCTTCACCACAGAGAGGATCTGGCATTGTGAGTGTCCTATGCAGTGACCTGATTAAGGTCTCTGCACAATCTTGCTACTCAGTGTGTGGCCACATCCAGCATCACCTGCACCACCTGGGGCACCTTACAGGTGGCAGAACCCAGCTCACCTTGGACCCGCTAAGGCAGAAACTCCCAGGGATTCTGCTGCCTGCATCCGAGGTCCATGGCCTGGCACACTGATAGGTGGCAGAGAGGTGAGTGTGTCCAAAAGCAGCCAGGGTAGCAGGTTCAGAACTCTAGAGGAAGCGAGGAAGCCCAAACTTGGACTATGGTGATTTTACATACATGGTCATGCTATAATCAGACCCCCAATTTAAGCAGGAGCCCAAAGGTATCAAGAACAGGTGCACTCATTTACACATCTAGCCACCTGTGTCAAGTCAGCAGAATTTCACTTTGCTTGGAAAATTAGATTCCAGTCCTACCAAAGTTTTAAAGAAGATTCAGCAATGGGCCTCCAAGCTCTTTTCCATATTCGTTTAGTAACCTGCCAGTTAATCAGTTTTAAATGCAAGTTTGTGCCTGGTCTATTTTAGTTGGATTTTCTTTTCCAAATATGTTAGTGAAAATTTAACAGAGGGAAAAGAACTGCTAAGGTAATTTCTTTGCAGGCTGTGGGTCAACCTTCCAGAGGTTAGTTTGAAGCTCTCAAAGCAGTCCAGTGAGAGACTTCTTTATTGGCTTTGCTTTTTAGGTTGGATTAATAAATCCCGATTTCTTTCTCAGCACAGGTATATTTTTCATTCGTTGATAATGGTAGAAAGCCTCCTGCTCACATCTGTATTATAATAAATGCATTATAAATGAGTAAGTAGGAAACAGTAAGGAAATGATGTTTTACTTTTAAATGCTAATTACGAAGCCCTGGTGCAGTTAATGTGCAGGGTGTTCTGTCAATTTTTAATGTTTATGCCAAGTGTAGTCTTCAATTTAACATGAGCTTTTAATCCTTTGAGTACTAAATTGCCTTTTAATGCTTGCAGAACAACACTGTGTTTGCACAAAGTCAGGTCTGAAAAATGTATTTAGTACAAGGTGTGTTGTGCGAAGGCAGAGAGAAAAGGAGGGAAGGGGACTCCCCTTTCCCCGAGAAGATGGTGCTGGAACACAGCAAAACCAGCCTGTTCCCCGCTCCCTTTAACATCATTCTCTATTCTTTCTGAGGTTGCTGGGAGTATTACCTCTCCTGCTGCTGACTTAACCCTGCTGTGACAGCTTCCAGCTCGCAGGAACACTATCAGCCCCAGGGTGTATGTTGCCCCACCAAAAGAACTACAGCAGACGCACATGCAAAGAAGGGGCTGCCTAATATTTTCTGACCACCCTCGTGGCATACACCAAGCTCCAAGGGAAAGGAGCTCTGGGATTCCTGGGGATGCCGAAATATTTCCTATAGCCACACATGTCAAAAACATAAAGTACTACAGGAAAACTTAGTCACTTCCGATATCTAAAAAGACTAGAGACTTTCTGACAGGATGTGGGGGAGCAGCACCATGGTGACAGAGAGACTATGGGAGACAAGAGAGTCAGGTGGGCTCCTAGACATGCAGGGAGCTGCTAACTGCTCAGCTCTGTCCATCAGTGGAAACTGCAGCCAAACTTTAGTCCGTCCTGTAGTCTGAGTCTCCTTCCAAACCCATTTCTCTCATAGTCTCGTATGTTCATGCCTCTGAGCTCTGCATAAAGACAAAAAATGCTAAATAACTGTAATCCCAGCACTCAGAGAGGTCGAGGCAAGAGGATCACAAGTTCTCGGCTAGCCCATGCAACTGAGTGGAACTCTGTCTCAAAATAAAAAAATAAAAAAGATTGGAGATATAGCTCAGTGGTAGAGTTCCCCTGGGTTTGATTTCCTGTTGAAAAACCAAAAACAAAAACAACCAATACTTACATATTCTTCACTGTAGTGCTGGGCTCAAGTCTCAGTGCTTTACATATGGGCTAAGGATACAGCTCAGTGGTGGAACAATTGTCTAGCATGCATAACGCCTTGGGTTTCCTCCCTAGCATAGCGCACACACACACACACACACACACACACAAAGCCGTCTAACTTATTTAATCCTTTCAATTAACTGCAAAAACACTAGTAGCATTCTCATGCCCTGAAGATGAGGAAACCGGTACACACAGAGTTTGTGTAACCTGTGCAAGGTCACAGCCAGTGTGCAATGGATCCAGGATTTGAACCCCGCCTGCTTGAGTCTAGAGTCCCATGCTCTCAACCAGATCAAGGTGCCACATACCCAGTCTCTACTGAAATGCCCTTCCCAGCATCTGTCATCAACTAGGCGTCTCCCACTTGTCAGTGAGCCCTGTGGACCTCTTGTGGATAATCACTCTCCTCTGTGAACCACACACATCCTGGGAAGGCTTCTCACGCTGTATTCTTGAATTCACGGCTGAATCAGATGTCACCAATGAAGATCCCAGCATCCGTAAACGACAATGCCACAGGCCTCAGTCCCTCAGAAGTGGGGGAGTGACGGTGTTCTCTAGCCTGGGGTACTAAGTCTCATCAAAAACCTAGTTTCATATTAACAGCAGTTTTGAGAGACAAAAAAGTATTGAATATCAGCAGTGGCATGGAGTTCAGGGCATGTACCTGGGCCTCAGTGCAGGGTCAGCAGCAGCAGTCTTGCCATCCCTGTGCCAGTCACTGGCCACTTACCACCAGTGTTCCCAGAACAAATGTCCCCAACACCCTCTACTGGAAACCACAATTTCTGGAAGAAAGTGCCTGTTTCTGAAGTGTTTTCTTTTAGTGATTAGGCATTCAGCAAGAACAATAGCCACAAATACACACTTAGTAAACTGCCTAATGATTAAATAATACATTAGCAAAATTTGAATATAAAAAGGCCATCTTTACATGTGAAAGCTAATGGGCCTGCTTGACAAACTTCAGTACAGCTGTCAGACAGAGCTGGAACTGCAAGTGGAGAGAAATTACGAGGTTTCATCACTCTGTAAGTTCAACAACAACACAGAATGCCACATGGAGCCCAACAGCTGCCATTTACTCCAGGGGCAAGTGGCCACCCTAAATATAGGTTTCTATCAACCTGCTTATTACATGGTTGGCCACATTATAATTTGATGCAAAACCATGCATTAGCTTTACAGGTACAAGTACAAATGACTGAAGGGACAGGCAGGTCCGGAATTATGAAATGGTAACAAGCAGCCAGGGGTCTTTGTTTTCTTCTATATTAAAGACAGACTTCTAAGATGCTAGTGTATTGCATGAATCCAAAGTGTCAGTAAAGACAGAATGTCAGTCTGTCTATCTTGCCCGAGCAGGCCCTGTCTACTCATCTTTAAACCCAACTATTTCATTTCTATCTTAGCACAGTCAGAAAACAAGTATGGCTGGTGGGTGACTGGGTTTGATTCACTGTGACTTCAGTCAAGAACACATTGCTATTAGCAACATGGTGAAACTTGTACTGAGGTGTGGTAATGATTTTGCCCACTACTTATCCACTAATTTATGATTCTTCTACCATCCAATATTGTTACTAGTAAGCAACTGTCTAGCAAAGGACTATATTTCCTGGTCTTTTGCAGCTGGCTAAAGCCATGTGACTAGCTCTGGGCAGTGGCCCATGGGCAGGGGTGATGTGTTGTCAATTTTGAAACTCCTCCACAGTGGGGTAGATACAGAAGAGCAGGTAGCAAAGCCACCAGCTAAAAAGAGGCAGGTCCCTAAGACTGCATGAGAGTCATGTGCCAACCAAGAGCATCTGTGACGGGACTGCACAGACAGGAAACAGTACCCTCTATTATGCTTAATTTTTACTCATTTTGGGCTACCAAATTTGGAAGCTAACTTTATTCTGATGAATACATGGAACTACCGGTTAACCTGAAAGAAAGGCCTTTCATTGTCCCACAGAACTTACTATCTTTCATCTATAAAGCTGGGATAGATGAAAATTACTAGACACATCCAGATGGAGTAGCAAAGAAAACCAAAGAAAAATAGCAAGAAAATAACTATTTTTCCGTCTACAACTCAAGATTCAATGTTGAGGGGGGAAACCCTACAACATCAATTTGCTGTGTGCAAAACTGCAAACCGAAAACATTGAGAGCTCAGTATAAATTCTTTCCCACCATCAGTGCCTGGAAACTCCCCACTCTGCTGCTAACTAGGCAAGAGAAGGCAGATGCAGAAGCTGGAAAAGCACTTACTTATACCAACTTTATAATGGGTACAGGTACAGCCAGAAAGGTTTCCTTTTAACACTTGCCTGTCCTCCATTACAGAACTTTCTCCCAGAGAAAGGCTGGAGGAAAATGACATTATTATTTTCTCATTTGGGATGAATTGCCACAGGTCTAGGTATGCAGGCGACAGTGCCAGAGGAATGATTTATGAAGCCCCGTTCCTCTCTCCCGGCCCCATGATTCGGCTATAACTCTGGCTTTAACACTGGGGATAATGGTTTTCTAATGAATCACTGCCCACACATTATCTTCCAGGTAACCTGCTGGGTCTGGAAATGAGGATTGTTTCCCAGGTAATAATTAGGATTTCCCTTTCCTACCTTTAAAACTGTCTGCCTATCGGGGCTCATGTTCATAGCAAGGCTCTGGGAGGGCGGGGTGGTGGTGCCTGATCCAGGATAAAGCCCGGTGGTCTTAGTGTCTACCCACTTTTCCAGTGAGGCTCCAAGCTTACCTCCAGGCACACAGCTGCCTAGACTTCGCCACCACTGTGCAGTGGACAGAAAGCCTTCTGCAGTAGCTGGGAGAATAACAGCTCCCCCCACGGGGTGGGGAGACTGGGTGGGCGCAGAGGGCTGGCAGCTCCACCTGGCCTGCTGCTGCTATCGGGTGTCTCCCGCCCCACTGCTCAGCTTCTCCAGTGGTTCCCCAGCACGGGAAATGTAAGAGAAGATTCCACTTTCTTCCATGCACTAGAGGTCTTAAGGCAGAGATCATGGTTGTTATCACTTCAAGATTTACTTCGGATAGAAAAAATTCAGACCATGGTACCTGAAAAGTCATTCCTGTCCTTCCACATAAGGGTCTGAAGCCAACATTCCCAGCTCCACTTACGTTACTATTTGATGCACAGGAATCTGAGTCCAAACAGTGTATGTGCTCTGTGGTCTCCTCCCTTTGCTGCCCTCCTTCTACCCTGCCTACCAGGAAGGGACACAATTCCCTGTTCACTCGCCAAAGCCTCTGTGCTTTCTCGACCTTCACATGTGTATCTTCCTAGGGGAGACCCTTCTGCAACCCTGTCCTTGCAACCTACTTCTCCACAACAGAGCCCCCATTCTTCAAAGTCCGGCCAAGAGACACCTTCCTGAAGAAGGTAGCCACGAGCACCATCAGGCAGTTTATGTCCCTTCCACTACAACTCACATCCTGTCTGGGGTTCAGCCACTTCCTGGTCCTGTCCAGGTTCCCCTGTTAGGTTACCTGATGGCACAGCAGAGAGCAAGCACAGAGAGGGAAGCCAGTCTTTATGTTGGGGAGAACAACAGAAGCTGAGAAAAGGGCACTGCAGATGGTGACAGGTGTCATGAGAGCAGGGTTGGCCACAGAGGCTGAGCAGACAGCACTGTGGGGATCTGAGACTCAATGACTAACGGCCAGTCTGGGGCACCTGGAAGGCCTTTTTTTATGTGTCAAGTCCCTGAGAGAGAGAGAGAATAGTGTGGTCTAAAAGCAAAGACTGTCACACCCTTACCTGTTATGTAGCCTAGTGTGACCATGAACAAACAATGCAGCAAAGCCCCTGCTCCCTCATCTAAAATAGGGCTAAGGAAACCCAACAGCCCGTCCACCCAATGTGGACATACTGAGAAGATGCATGCAGTTGATTCTGCCCAGTGCCATGCCCCACGCTGGTAACTGTTGACTTTGGTAGAAGAATTGGCAGCAGAGATGGGCCTGAGATTTGCCCCGTTGTGCTCTCGATGCCCTTGCTGTATTGCAGAGTTTAATGTATCTGTTGTACCTAAGGCAAATGAAATGCTCAGTTTTCCACCGTTTCTCCAAACCTATGGTCACTTTGTAAAGCCACGTACAGACCTAGGTGCCTTGGATTCATGCCACAAAGGGCAACTGAGCCATGGGCTTGGCAGCACGAGGTGTGAGGTCTGTGTCTTGAGGAAGCCTGTAACCTCTTTGGGGAGAGATGCATCACATCATTTATCTGCAGGGAGAAGGCAAGAACTGCAGTAATGCAAACACTTGCAAGGCCTCTGCATGCTGTGCTTGCACTATTAAAGCTGTGCACTGTCGTCCACTTCTGTGCATTATCTCCTGCCACTGTCAACCTTTCCCCTGATTCATTATTTCCCATGGTACTGACCACTCTTTGACATTTGAGATTTATAAATTTGCTTCTCTACCATTCCCAAGGGCTCCGGAGAGGCAGGGACTCTGGTCCTCTTTTTCCTGCTGAAGCCCAGTGCCTCTGGCTGTGCCTGGGCCACACTGTCCCCCTGTGAATGTAAAGGAGCGAGCCCCTTGGAGGAAGGTGCTGGAAACACTGCATTTTCACCACTTTCTTGCAGATGAGGAAGCTGGGCTCAGTTAACACGGCCAACGTGACAGAGTCAGGAAGGGACAGTGCTGTGGAACCTAAACTGGCCATCTGCTTGCTGAGAACATCTTCAGACAGGAAACAATGAAGGTGCAGGAAGCACGGAGGGGTAGAAAGTTATACTCTTTAACACCCAGGCCACACCTAGGCCAGTTACATCAGAATCTGAAGAGGTCCCTGGACTGAGCATTTCTAAAGCTTCCTAGGTGATTCTAAGGCACAGTCCAGGCAGAGAACCAGCACTCTCAGGGTGGGATATGGGAGGGGGAGGCAATGGCTGCAGCACTGTGGCCAGGGAAACAAACAGACCTGCTGTGCAGCCTAGTGTAACCCTAACCCTGGCCCTTTCTCGGGTTGCTGCCTGCCTCCCACAGTAATTCCCACCCCTCCCCTCAGATCCAAGGCCAGTCTCACAGCAAGATCCCTTGTCCCCAAAACACACAGCAGGCAGCGCCCTAAGCAGCTTTAAATCCTTGTAACACCACTCCAACAACCCCGCCAACCACAGGGAGTGGACTGGAAAACCAGTTTAGATTCGCCAAGAAGCTGGTATTCAAATCACCTAAGGCTCTAGCTCAGGCTGCCATGCATGTTAGGGTTTGTGAATAATAAAAGGGGAGCTTGTAATTCTACAAAAAAATGAAATTTCACCTTTTCTGCAGAATAAACAAAAACAAAATAATACATTAGCTCTGCAATATGTCTGTGCTTCAGGGCTTCAGACTGTCATTAAAGTTGGGTTTTATCCATGACAGATTTCTCCACTCCCCTTGCACCCCCAATAAGAAAACGTGCAGCCTTCCGATGAGTTTCTTTTTCTTCCTATTTTCTATCTGTGTGTGGCTCATCTGCACTAAACTACACAGGAAGTTGCCAAGACAGTGCGCTCCAGTTCGCAGTCCTTTGCCTGTCTTTCCTGACACAGCTTGGAGGGAGTTCCTAAGATTCCTATAGGACGACGTGGAAATAAGCACCCTTCCTAATTTAGAGACCGCAGAAGCCTGTGCTATTGGTGGTGTAAGGAACTCAGAGAGCACTAAGAGAGGGGCTTCTGGCTCTGGGTTCAAAGAGAATCAGCCCCACGAGGGACTCGATTCAGAAAGAGATGGATCAAAGGCTCTTATAGGTGGCAGCAGCCCATGCCACAGTGGTAGGAGAGCTTTGAAGCTGTTCTCTGAAGAGACCTATCATCTCATTCCTCTGTGCACGAGTGTGTGTGCCAGAGTGCACACTGGGGTTGCTAGCAAGGTACCCCATGTGCCCCAGACAGACTCTTCCGGCCCCCAGGAACAGGGCCATCCTCCTTGGTCTCAAAGCTGAGACGTTCTGGCCCATTTTAAAAAAGAACTTGAACATATCCATAGTAGGTGTCTATCAGGCTGGACTTAAGGTCCAGCTGTTTGGACTAGTGAGACACCAGGATAGTGGAGGTGAATCAGAGACATTCATTACAGTCAAATCATTCTCTTCGCTTTAGCAGAAAGTAGTAAAGTAGCAAGCGTGACTTACGTGGTTTTCCTTGCCCTTCTTCCTCTCCTGAGCAGAGTATGGTGATTCAAATATATCCGTGTAGAGGAAGAGAAAGAAAAGCAAAGAGGCTTGGATTGTATATTGGGAAACTAGTCACTTGCAAAATCCAGGCTCAGTAGAAGCAATCCTCCAAGGGCCTCAAGGGGATCAAGTTCTCAAGTTCCTCCCTGCCTGTCCCCAGAAACATGAGGTTACTTGTTCACACGTGGTCAAGTAGGATTTGGATGACTGGAATATCAACTTAGCTACTCCATACCAACATCCCTTGCCATGCAGGGATGGAAAAAAGCCCTGCTGACAGCCACAGGTTGGGTTACAGCTCCAAACTCTTAGTGAAGAAGTGACGTGAGGGAGAAAAAATAGCAGCAAATTAGCTACTCAAGTAATACTGCAGAGATGGCTCCACAAGTGGCCTGGGCTGACAGAGCAACTCACATTTAGCTTTGATGTCTTGATAGGTCTTTAACAAATTCTCCTTCAGTTATCCAGCTGCTTAGTTAATCAGATATTATTACCGCCTTTGTGCTTCTTTCCTGGCTCTCTCTCTCTCTCTCTCTCTCTCTCTCTCTCTCTCTCTCTCTCTCTCTCTCTCTATCGGCTTGCCTTGCTGTAAAAAGAGCTCCATAAGGATCCCTATCTAAATATTTCACTTCTAATACAAAGGTCTGTGTTTTGCATTCCAGAGAGACTCTGCAGTTCGTTCAGCTATGAAGTAGCCCCCCTGCCTCTTTGGAAAAAAAAAAAAAAAGCTGATTTTTGTTATGCATGATCTCCATGGAATTTTCCTATATAATGTGTCCTTCTATGCAAAACTGCCTGGGCAGAAGTTATGACTTCGGGTTAACCCCAGCAGACACATGCTGAGGACATCAGCAATGAATGCAGACTGGCGACCACATCCTGCTCATCCCTGGGTTCATCCTGACATCAGAAAACCAGAAGGGACACTTGGGTGAGCCGCAAAACGCCATCAGCAAGCCACAGAGAACTCATCAGAGGGGTACTTGAGGAGCCCTAGAGAAGGGCAATCAGCAGAGCCCAGCATTCTGCCTTCTCTGGTCTGGATAAAAGCCATGCTAGAGCTGGGCATAGTGACTCACATCCATAATTCTAGCACTCTGAGAAGCTGAGGCAGGAGGACTGCGAGTCTGAGCCCAGCCTAAGCAACTGGGCAAGACTGTGTCCTGGAAAAGAAATTAATTAATTATTTTTTTAAAAAAGAAACAGCTGAAGGGTGTTGGGGATATCCCCAGTACCAGTCAATCAGTCAATCAATCAATCAATCAATCAATCAATATTAGTGCTAGTCTTTCTACAAATCTGACTTTGCTGGAGCAAAATGCTACACATTAGCTGATAGAATGTGAATGAACTTCAAGTCTCAAAACAGCACGTGGGGCAGGGATTACTTCTCATCTTCCATGTACCATTTAGAGTACTGCCCTCCTATGATGCAAGGTCCAGACAGATTACAACTCATTCTGGCTCAAGAACAGTGAGGGGTCAGTGGCAGGAAGGTATGGTCAGATACCCTAGGGAATTAGGGTGCTTTGCCCATAGTTTGGCAGCTCTATGACAGTGGGTTGCCTAATCTTTGGTCTATAAAAACATAACCCTGTCACGCTCCTGCTCCGTCAACTGACAACTTCCTGTAGCACCGTGAGTCAATCCCAACGGCCTTGCCACGGCCTGGCAGACTGCTGGGGCTACTCTTGGCCACCTGGACTGCTTTGCCTTCTCCCCCTCATTGCACTCATGCTGCTCCATTTTGCCTCTGTACAGATCCCCAGACGTTGGATATATCAAATGTACCTGTACCTCAGGCCCTTTTCACTTGCTGTTCCGCTGCCCGGAACATTTTTCACTCCAGACCTTCTTACAGCTCACTTCCTCACATCCTTCAGCTGCTTACAGGGCACCTCCTGACAGAGCCCGTCCTTGAACACCTGAACTGAGAGTAGCCCCTCCTGCCACAGTGTTTCTCCACAGCCACATACCTAGTATATGCAACTGGGAGAGAAACAAGGTGTTCAATAAAATGTATTAGGAGAATAAACATATGCTTAGTAATTTCAGATGCCTCCCATAAAGGACAGCAGTAACAGTCACCACAGTTTCTTAATGTCAACACAAGTCACATTTTCTTCCCTCCTCCCCCATTATTTGTGCTTCCCTTCTTTTGGCACAGAAGAACTTGTATCTGAGTTGATATCTTGAGTGTCAGTCCAAAGCAGAAACAAACGACATTTCCCAGTCTGTCTAGAAGCTAGGAGCAGCCGTGGGGCAGAATGTTGGCGGCTTCTTGACCATGTCCTTCGGCCTTCTTATTCTTCTGTCCCTTCCACCCACACCTGCCCCGCTGCTTGCATAAGGCCATGTCATGGCTGCAGTGCCAGGAGGGTTACATGGAGCATATGGCGCAGGAGGGCTGGGTGCTAGAAAAATCTCAGGAGCACAGCCCTCCACTCCCACCTTCCAGGCTTCTACCAAAGAAAGAAAGAAACCCCTACCTTTCAAAAGCACTATGGCTTTAATATCTGAACCTCTGTCCACTTTGCTGACATTTATTGTTTCTTACTGGAAATTCCATCTGAGGAAAAGAAAGGAAATCTGCCAAGAAATGCGGGCACTGTGTCAGAAGTTACAGCGAGCAGATAACACGCTGGGCTGTCTGTGACCCTTAATGTCCTTCTCTGATCCTGCTGCACACTGCCATGGGAATAGGAACTTCGGTGACAGACAAATGAAGTGACTGAGGAGTGGACTCGGAAGGCCCAGCTTCCAGTACAGCTCTGTGCAGGGTGCTAGGACCCTGACCCACTCATCTCAGGTCCTGTAGCCTCCATTCTCCACCTGCAATGCAGGGAGGGGTGACGGAAAGTACTGAAAGAAGACGCGTGCACAGGCTTGGGGACTGTCACTCTTTCTGCAAAAACAAGGTATTTCTCACTTAGCTCTACTTGACATTTCCAAGATTAAACCAAATCTTGCACTCCTTCAACAAATTTCTAAAGTTTTATATATGTGTATCAAAAAGCCCAGAGTCTATAATTTTTTGTTTTTATGTAGATCATGGAATTAAATGACACAAACTACTCCATGAGACTAAGATTAAAAAGAGAACCCTTTACATTTATTTGGAATTCTCAAAAACATTTATATTCTTAAAAAGTAGTCTGTTAAAATAATTCCAATTTATGCATTTCTGGGCCACAAAGAAAAAATGCAGACCTTATATGATGTTACTGTGAAAAATGAAACTACTTGCTCTAAGGTACTGAGGGGTTCCAAAGTGGATTCTGTGTACCACAGAAGGGCCAGATTATGGTGCAGAGGACCAAATGGAGTCAGCCGGGTGGATAAGACAGCACTCAAGGACTTAGCAGGCTCCCATCCCGGTAGGCAGTAGGAAGTCCTGCCAGGCAGAGAAAGTGCTGATGGGGAACCCAGGGCGGTTAACGGTCAGGAGTCAGGAAGGAGTGCTGCTTCTAATCCCAGGACAGTGTCCACAGATGGCCAGCTCTTGGCAAGGTGCGGACTCCTGCCTCAAAGCAAAAGGTGTCTGGAGCCACTAACTGTGGGGCAAGATCAGGTGCAGTGGCCACAGATGGCCGTTCGATTAATGACCACCCTCCTGTCTTCCTCCTGAGCCAACAGGGCCCTATCATGTACGTGTCCAGTGACCAGCGAGACTAGGATCGGTCTACACCAGTCCTGGCAATCTGATTCCTGCCAGTCAGAAGGCAAAGGGTGCTGTTCCAGCCAGCAGGTCCCAAGGAGAAAACCACCAGAGGTTCCTGGGAAAATCTTCCTTGCTAAAAGAGAACAGCATAAGCAGAAACCCCTCTTTACATCCTACTCCACTTTCTGCTTTGTGTGCTCCTGAGGATGGTTTGAGAACTTGCTACAGAGACCATATAGCCCTCAAAGCCTCAAACGTTTATCTCTTTTTAGACTTTTACAGAAAAACTTTGCTGATCCTTGTTTTTTTTTTTTTTTTTTTTTTTTTTTTACTGTGGTGCAGAAGACTGGAGCAAGGGTCTTGTGTTTGCTAGGCATTGTTCTACACTGAATTCCATCCCTAATCACTTGATCCTTGCTTTAGAGTTATGATTATTCTTTTCCCTAAACAGATAATGCTCATTTTGACAGTGCCTTTACATCTTGTAGTAAAGCATTACTGTAATTCCATACTTCCGAAACTGTTAACAGTGATTTCTGGCTGATTATGGGTTCTGTACAGAAAAGACAGATTGTGGATAACATACATCTTATTGTGTCTGACTAATTCCCCCTGTTCTCTGCCACTGAAGAGAAATCCCACTGCAAAGGAGTTACACTGAAGTGTTAACAGATGGATGAAAGATGTTACTATGAAATACTACTAACGGGAACTATTGTTCTTTCATGTTCTGACTTGTAAAGGCAGTAAGTAAAGTGCAAACTTTCAAACTCTTACAGTCATGAATAACAATTACTACAACACACTTACAATTGGCTGTGGTGCTCTGGTGGGCCCAAAACTATGTTTGAAAACCACTGGCTTAGATTGGTTATTTTAAAGAAATAAATGCAATTAATATTAAGCTTTATTCACCCATCCTCTCAACACTTGGTCACCTACTGTGGGTGGGCTCTGGGATGAGCATTTCTGGGGCACAAAGATGACTCTAAAGATAGAACATCAAGTACAGCAAGCAGATGGATACAACATCAATAAATTGATACTCTGTGGAGGGAAATAAGAGAAAGTCCACCAAGGAGAGCTGGCATTTAAACTGGACCTTACAGAGAGGGACAGCATTCGAGTTGGCAGTGGTGGGAGACCACTTCCAGGGAGGACACCTACAGGAACCTGGCAACCCAAATTCACAGGTATTGGAATGAGAATTAGAACCCAAAGACCCAGTGTGAAGCAATCAAAAGCCATGTGTAAAGCATTTCAGGTATATCAAGTGGTTACATTTCTAAGGAGGAAATAGAAAAGTATGAGATGTTATTTAAAATGTTTAAAAACATTCCACTTGGATAAAGAGAGAAGGATTGTTATATAAACTACACCAGGAAAGAGGTTCTGTATTAGGAAAAGGAATCTGGATATTAAGCCAGAAATAAACCCAACCAAACAGCAAGAAAGCTTCATTATTGCCAAGAATCAAAAAAAGATCTGGATATTTTAAGAGTAAACTAGAGTTCATCCTTAGTTCACAGTAGTGAAAATACCAAGCTGGGCATGGTGATTCACACCTGTAATCCATGCACTCTGGGAGGCTGAGGCAGGAGGATCGGAAGTTCAAGCCTAGACTGGGCAATTTACTAACTTAGTGAGACTCTGTCTCAAAATTTAAAAATTTTTAAAAAGAGACAGGGAAATAGCACAATACAAAGGCCCCAGGTTCATTTCTGAGCACCACTACCACCACCACCACCACCACCAATGAACAAGCAATAAAAACATTTCTGAAATTGAAGACTACCTCAATTTTCCATGACTTAGTTCATTTTTTAATTGCAGAAGTCTTGGGGATGTCTCTTAGAGTTAACATGGTCTTTTGCGGTCTTTTACAGTTAACACTGGCATTTGATCATTAGCAGAATTGATGGTTTAAGATTTTAATTCATGAATTCCTAGTGTTTAGATAATGTTCCTTTAACCATCATGAAAACTCTACTTTAACACTTGTTTGTTTTTTGTGGCACTTGGAATCCAACCCAGGGCCTCCCAAATGCTAGGCCAGGGCTCTACCACTAAGCTATACCTCCAGTCCCAATTTTAACACTTCAAATGGGATAAATTGTTTAACTCTGAACAAAGACAAAACAAAATGACAGAAGTAATCTTGCTGGTGGTAAGTATAACAAGTCAAATAGAGGAGAAAGAAAGCAGAATGTGATTGCGGTTTTATTCCATAGGTTGCAGAATCTATACTGCAGAAAAACTAAGGCCCTCCCTCTATATTTCAATCAAATGGAGGTGGTTCAGGTGTTGCTTACTATTACAGTGAATTGAATCCTACTTGGTGAAACACAGGAACACATGCTGAAGGCAGGCAACCACACTTAGTCACTCATAAATAAATGGGCCCTAAAGCTTTCTGAATCAAAGAAATACATATGGGGTCAAGACAATGTGCAATTATGTGCATGTCCAAAGTATTATGTGACCAAATCTGCTTACAGATACACTTTTACATTCCTTGCTTCCAAAACAGAGAAACAAAAGTCTATGCCAGAATTCATATTCAATATTGGTTAGATTTTTGCAAGCATGCATGCATGTTTGCCAGCATTTTCCCAGTGATTAGATCAAGTTCTAAACACTTCTGAATTTACTGAAAGCTTTCTGTATCTTACTTCCTACTTGATCTTGCTACACACCCTCCCTCAGCTAAGTCAGTATATGGAAAATCCCACCCCAAAGCCTTGAACTGTCCTCAACTTGCTTACACCGGGCTGAGCACAGGTGAGGAGGGTGGCTTCAAAGCCCAATATCTGGGTTTGATTTCCTCATTTACTAACTGTATGGCCTAATCATTGTGCATATATATATATATTTTCTTCACATCTTAGCTGTGTATCTGTGTATTCAACATCATCTCACCTCTCTTGATTTGGACCCAGGTCATCAGTCAGTCAGTTGTCCAGCACTATTCATTTATATGTTCCTGTCATGGGTATAAAACTAATTTCCTCATCTAGCCTGGAAATTTCTTGAGGACAAGGAATTACAAGTGCTTTCATGTGTAATGAATCTCATAAAATTGTTGGTTAATGGTGACAGAAGTGAAGGCATTTAGATATAAATGTGCATGGTTCTCGTTTCTAAACAGCACACTGAGTGGCAAACAACAAGGTAGTTATATGACAGCTGTATGTTTAAATTCTGACACTGGGAATAATGACACAACACGAAGAACACTGAGGGGTGAAGAGGGTAACAATAAGACCAAAGAGATTCCAGTTCTGCATCTGATACTGACCAGCTCACATGTCTTGAGGTTCCAAGAAGTTGCACTACTTGCCAGATTTTTAATCTACAAATGTTAGGAGAAAGAGAACCAATGACCTTTGGGTCCCCTGACAGACTGTTGGGTGTACAGTCAGAGCCTTTGAGTTCAGCACACTGGGATTTTGTCCAGGTACTGAATGGCCTTGTGGTCTGGGCAGGTTACAGGAGAGAGAGGCCACCAACCTTGGTCACCCAATTTTCTTGCTGGTGTTCAGGATTACAAATATTACCTAGTTCTGACTAATGAGACCCCAGGTGAAGTCTTCTGTGGGAGCTTCTGGGAAAGCATTTCCTTTTGCTAAAAAGATAAGAGATAAGGGCTGGGGATTTAGCTCAGCGGCATAAGCACCTGCCAGCTAAGCATTAGGTTGTGAGTTTGATCCCTAGTACCAAAAAACAAAACACAAATTTAAAAAGATAAAGAGATAAATGAGGGGAAAGACCCCTTTCCTTTCTGCCATTAATGGCATCTGACAGCCCTGGTGTCCATCCTGAAATCATGAGGAGAAAACCAAGAGAGCGGCACAGGGACCAATCAGGGCCCTGATATATGGAACCAACCCATTTTGAGAATAGTACCCAACCCTGCCAGTTGCTTAGGCCATTTTAGTATTGTCACTTGTGCCTAAAAGTTCTTGAGTGTCAACTAAGAAACCAAGTGTCACTGAATGTCCTTCTAAGAAACCAATGTCTTTCTAGGAAACTGAGGCACACTCTTAAAACTGTGCAGCAATCTGGTGCACAGATAATCTCTGAAGACTCATAAAAATGCCTCTGGGATTCGCTTAGGTTAAGGGCTGTGCTGATTGGGCCCTGAGACCCCGAGGACCACCCCTTATGTTTCTACAGCACCAGTGTTTACTCATCTTACCTGGACACATTGACTTCTTTTAGTAAGCTGAAGCTGAGAGTAGGAAAAGGCACCTCCCTATGTTCAAAACAGATCTAAACTATTTCCCTCAAAAAAGAGATCTAATACTTCATTCAGTGGAATTATGTTAATAAACTCATCTTAGCACACTGTTACTATGGGCTTTGAACAAAGGTGTTTTTCTACTTTTTGATGCATTCCTATTTTATGTAACATATTTCGACATCTACTATGGTTATGCTTAAATTGTGCCTAATGATCCGAATATGTAAATTCTTCTGCAGATCACAAAGCTCCCACTGGTGCAGGGATAGGAACAGAACAGCAAACCCACTGCAGAGCTCCAGTGACTGCCACTGAAAGCACCATGGCCAGATAGCCTGGACCCGTCCCTCATGGTGCAGATGAGATGCCTAAGCTACAAGGGGTGAAAGGCAAAGGAAGGTAAGTAGTTACCTAAAGCTGAACACATCTTCCGGCCCCTAATGAGACAGTGGGATACCATCTCCCAAATGATGGCCGTGCTTGGTAATTTAGGGACTCAAACTAGGATAAGGGTAATGGATTTCTTAGAGCTTGATTTTCTTCATAATCCCATCTGTAGCTGGGGCATGTAGGATGGTCTCAGTTCCAAAGAGAGGCCACTGTTTCATTCCAAAATGTGGGCAAGCACAGTCCATAGAGCACCCAGGCCACCTGGCTTCCCAGCACGCTAGCATTGGGCAGGTAGGAGGAGGGAGGCAGTGACAGAAGACAGGTGTGGAAGAGAAAATGAGCTTCTCTTCCAGTTAGAAGTCCCTGGCTGGTCACCAGTGTGCAAGTCCCAGCAAACATACCACAGAAGAGAAAAGCCAGGGTGTGAACCAAGGTGTCTAGTTTTGAGTTCGTAGGGACGAGAAGGCACTGTAGAGTACTGCATTATTTTTAGGGCACCATCAGGGTACTTCTCATTTAAAGGCAGAAGTAGCCAGGAGGCAGCTATTCTTTCTGGGTTTGTGTCATATTTCAAAGCAACCCCTCTTCACAGACTGAGGGCAGAAGCATGGAGAACTGCAATGGACTTCAGAGGCATTTAAGGGCTCACAGAGTGAAGCAAGCTGAGGCCTAGAAAGGTTCAGAGCCTCATTTCAGTGCCTACAGCCCACAGAGCTACCCAGTGGCTCTCACTGCATCACTGTGATGTGGGTATGAACACAGGGAAAGTGTCCTGGTCTCAGGTGGAAGGGACCTTGGGAACGGGCAATGATTTGAGTTTGGGCTTTGTACACATGCTCAGGAGGCCTGAACGCCCAACACACAGCACAAGTCCAGAAGGAGGGAGGGGGTTCCAATTAGCTGCTGAACCAAACAAACCTCTCTGCTGGGTCATGTCTGCCTTGTGAGGCTGGGAATATGTCCAAGAAGGGCAGATCCAGGCCAGGCAAAAGGCCCCACAGCTCAGTCCAGACAGAGCAGTGGCTCAGCTCTGAGTTGCAAATGGCGCAGGCAGCCTGACAGCCCAACACCGCCAGAACAGACAGTGTCCACAATGGGCAAAGGCAGGGAACTGGCAAGGTCCTCCTCCGACCAGACCTTTCAGCAGCCTCTGAGCTGGCCTGGCCCCAGCCTGAGCCCTGCCGCCCTGAGCCACGGCCTTCACACCAACGTAGGCCTCGAGCAGCGGCCTCGCACGCTTAAATCTCCTGGCACTGTTTCGAAGTCAATCTTGCCTACAGGTGTCAACGGCAGTCGGTTTGATGCTGCACAAATGGCAGTGATTCAGTCATTCCGGGGATGCTTCCAGGGCGATGTTCTTGGGCATAGGGAAAAAGAGGATCCCCTTGAGGAGTTGGAGGCAGTGGGTTACACTGCCAGCAGGCTGCCTCACCCTATTGAAACACCATCAAAAGCCTGCCAGGGCACTTTTGATGAAACCTGGCAGTTGGCTGGCCCCTGGTACTTGACTTGGGACCATCCAGGTGACTATTAAGTGAGATGCACCCTTGACGGCTGACCTTAGTGGATCTGACAGCAAGCTCACTGCTGCTCTTAATAGTAAAAATTCTTCCTGATGTTATTTAGGCAGAGAGGGAAATGGCCCCTTTGGTGAAACCCCATGGACTCTGCCTTAACCTCGCTGCAGAGGGCTGTTGATGCAAAGGCTGGTATTTGCCTGCAATCTTTCCCTGGGAAGTAATTAGTTTCCATTTAGAGGGATGACAAATTGATCAGGCAGGAGTCGCACTGAGCTCTGAATTGAAGCTAAACTGGGATGGCTGTGGCTCTGGCAAGTCAGGTTTGTAGGTCTGTCGATGCATTTTACAGTTTCAAAATTCAATCACCCAACAGCAGGAGAGGAAAGACACTGCTCTGAAAAGAGAACCAAAGCCCGCATTTCCTTCTGCAAGTTCATTATCACCTCGCTAAAGCATGACGATGGTGTGAAATGGGTTAGACACACGGATGCCTCTGTTAACGGCCAAAGAAAAAAGTCGCACATCATTAGGAATGGAATAAACGATACTGAGGCACAGAGCAGAAATGATTTGATTAGTAATTTCCAGTTTTGAAAAGACCTGGAAAAGTACCAAATGACTATACAGAAGGTGTGATGGAGTTCTTAATTGCTATAACTGCTCTGGGAGACTTGATGATTTGTGACATAGAATACAGCACAGTACGCTAACACTAATAACCGTTAATTAAATGCAGCAATGATATACTCTCAGAATGCACATACAAGTTACCATAATTTCTAGATTAAAAGCTGCACTGTCAGAAGCCAAAAGCAAGGAAAGGTGGAGGGAGCAAGAGACATCTCTCTTGCCTTCATGAGCAGACCCCATGGTCTACCCAGAACTGAACGGTCAGAAAACACTGTGGGAAAAAGACACGCTTAGCTGGAAAATGTGAAACGGTTCCTGAATGAAGCTGCTCCTCTGGAGGGCAAGTTATTAATTCTGAAAGGCTGTTACTGCACCAGACCATCTGGCGGTACGGGGAGGGTTCGGTGACTGTTACAGCTTCCGGTTGGATACGCTTTGCCCCCCTGTGACATCTCTCACTTGAACTGTTGTGGTGCCAGGTCAGTGATGGCTAGGGGGAAGAGGGAGGAGAGGGGCCTGGTGAGATCTTGGGGCTCTCAGAACCTGAGGTGGACTCCCTTGCACGTCCAGCTCCTAATGAGTGGAGGGAGGTTGGGGGGCTGATGGGGCTGGGAGGATAGCAGCGATTCACATGAAAGCCTCATTTGAATGGAAGATAAAAGAAGTCAATTAATCTCCTTCCCCTTGGGTGAAGAATGCTTGTGAGCCTGAAGGAAGATGAAGAAAATGCTAGTACTACTTCCAACTCAATTATCCTGGTAATGGCACAGAGAGAAAGCTGGGATACATACAGAAATTGAGATGATGCAGATATACCACTTGAGGCTGTGCTTTTATTTTTGCCTTTTAGCTATTACTAAAGCCATAAGCGTAAACACAAGACACTGGCCTTGTAAAGAGGTCAAGGGCAAGAGAAATGCTGGCCCATCCCTTGACCCAGTCTGCTGTAAACTCACTGGAATATACAATGGAGCCAGGCGAGGGACATACCAGGGTGACGGGCCACAAGGGTTACATAACATTTCCAGGAATAGAAGTGCCCAGCATGAGAAGGATGAGGATGCTTATGTGGGAGAAGTGAGGAAGGTTTCCTGGAGGAAGTGGCAACTGAAGTGAATCTTGCATGAACTATGGGGATTTAGATAGAGGACAAACCAGGAGCACACAGGACTGCTGCAGAGCAGGCAATGATGTGTCAGTGGTGGGAAACCTGGGGGCAGCTAGGTCAGCCTGGGTGGAGATGGATTTGCGGCAAGACAATGTTCATGGAGAGCTGGGGATAAACATCTAATATGTCTGCCTTTTGTTCTTTCAGGGAGGTGACACAGAGAAACAAGAAGAATTGGAAGATCCCACTGTTAGGGACTCTTCCCTTCAGGCATCTGGTCAAGTTTCCTACACAGCCAAGTCTTCCCTGACTGCTTCCTCCTCCTCCTCATTTTCTGTCCCCTAACTCTCTTTAGCGTTTGGTTCATGTTTCTTACTGTAGACATCACAGTATACATTAATTTGCTCATTGTCTGCCCTGTGTACCTCCTTTTCCATGAGTGACTTTATTTTGTTCACTGCTGAATTCCCAAACTTGCCACTGGGACACAGACACTTTATTTTGTTCACTGAGTGGCTTTATTTTTTTCACTGCTGAATTCCCAAAGTTGCCACAGAAGCTACTTGCTAAATGAGCTGATGGAAGGGAGATCAACTGAGGCAGTGGCTCTCAAAGTGAATCCAGTCCTGCAACCTCAGCATCACCGGGATGGTCAGGAGGCAAGTTGTACTCCAGACCTATTGAAGCAGAAAGTGGAGGTGGGGCCCAGCAATTTGTGTTTTTAAATCAGCTCTCCAGGTGATCGCAAATGATGCATGCTCCAGTTTAAGAATTATGGAATTAGAAGACAACTGAGACAGGGAGGGAGCTAGGAAGTTTTAGCAGAGGTTGCTCAGACTGAGCCAATCTTCTGAGAGATAAAGGACACAGCATTTGGGAGATCTGTTGATTTCAGGCTTTGGTGATTTGCTGATTTACGAATATTCCAATATAGACAGGGTTTGGCCAGGGTTGGGAAAAGAAGAGATTAGAGATGTTAAGTATAACTACTTCTTGATAATAAAGCTACTGCCTTGAGTTTCTGAGGTATTCCAAAACCATTCCAAGGACCTTGTCTTAGGGTTCTGGTGATCCCATTTAAAAATCAGGAAATCTGTAGAGGACACATAGATCTGGGGAAATTAATGTTAGATGCTCTCAAGTGTTATGGGGCGGGGGAGTCTTGTTGGCTGCATGGTAAAGTAAGTATGAAGCTGAAGGGGGAGCTCTGGGATGGAGATAGAGTCAAGGGCCATCATTATCCCCAAAGTGATTGTAAGAACCACAAGTGTGGGTAAAATCTTCCAGGGAAAATGGAACTTAAATTTTGAATTATATGGCGGGTAAAGAACCACTGAAGGAGATCTAGGAATTGTCTGAGAGATAAGATAAAGACAGGGAGAGAATATTACAAAGTCAAAAAGATTTTAAAAATCAAGAAGGATAGTTGTTGCACTTAAAATGTCCCTCAGGGCAGGTCTGACGAGGGCAGGTGATGTCTGTTGAGACTAGTGAGTGGGCAGTGCTTTCCTGAGACTTCCCTAAGGACAGGTCAGTGCCACCAGCGGGTAGAGACCAAGTCAGCTGCAGCAAAAGGGATGACTAGGGGACCTAGGAGACCAGGGGCTAGAGCAGAAAAAGCTGGCAGGGGACACACCAGGGCAATGGGCCTCTAGGGTTACGGAGACAAAGCTGGGGGGACACGGTGGAGTTGCTCTTCCGTGTTTTAGTGGGAGACACTCACACATGTTTACTGCTGAAAGGGCAAGAGAGCTTACAAGGGGAGGGAGAATCACTGACCAGGTAAGCTATGCTGGACTGCAGAACTCAGGGACACAAAAGCTTGACTTTAGACAGGAAAGGTAGTATCATTTTTGCTGAAAATGAAGGGATGGACAATCATCAATACAGTTATAGGTCAGCAGGTCAGCCAGCCAAGGCTAGGCAAAGTCAAGGCTAAAATGAAAAATAGAGTTTTGCTCCTAAGAACTCACATCTGGTAGAAGACACAAAGGGAGATAAATTCAGGACAAACTCAAGTAAATTTTACAAAATTGTATGGGATGAATTTAAAGAACTGAAAGTGAAAAACAAAACTATGAAGCTAATTACAAACAGTGTAGAATGGTATCTGTGGACTAGGGGCAGAGAAAATCTGTTAAACAAGACCACATTAGAACATCAGTGAAACTAGAAAATGTACTTGTTTCAGTACAGCAAAGTTAAGAACATCTTAACAAAGGTCACTACATCTGTAGCTACTGAGTAACAGATTAGGAGTAGATATTTGAGCATGTAAAAATAGCCAATGACCTATATATAGGGATACTAAAAAACAAAAATTACTCCACAAATTAACAAGAAATCAGATACTCAGTAAAATGGCTAACCCATTACATAAACGCATACTTTTCAAAATTACAAAAACTAGAAAGGTAAATAACAGCAAGTGTGGGTAAAACATCTGGAAATTAGGACTCTTTATGTACTACAGGTAGGTGGTAAAATTCGGAGCAACTAGAAAAGAATGTAATATTCATTGAAATTTATAAATGCTTTATGATCCAAAAACTCTCCTGAGATTTATCACAGAGAGCTGATTGTAGAGTTCCATAAATAACTCTTGAAGGGTGATAGATGTAGTAGTGTTTGCCCTGGGGGGAAATGAGGACAACCTCAGATAACCACTAGATAACCTCAGGTAACTATGACTATAGGGCTGGGTCTGTAGCTCAGTGGGAGAGCACTTGGTTAATGCCCACAAACAAAACAAAACACTAAGGACTAAAACTACAAGTTAAACACTATTTGGGAAATGTATAGAAGGGAATGCTTGGCAGCTCTGATCAGCAACAAACTATATGTGTATCCAGCAATATGGAGAGGTCTTTAAAAAGTAGTGTGAAGTTACCATAAAGAGAACTAAGATATAAGCACACTGCCACTTGTGTAAGATAAACACACTCTTAGAACAACGCCATCTATGTGACAACATTACATTAGGCTGGGTGTCTGTAAAGGGGATATGGGGTACAGACCAGGATAGTAAGGAAAACCTAAGAAGCCTCTTTTAGATGCGGGATGACAGTGTGCTCCAAAACAAGGAGTATGATTAACTTATTTATCTGCTCTGGAAGATCATACTGATACTTATTTGTAAAATAATGATTAAAAAAAGACTTCTGGGAGAGATGCGCTTCATGTAGGGGTCTGATAGCAGTTTCCAAACTGCTGAAGTTCATGTTGCATCTTTGAATCTTCAAGAATGGGAATAGGACTTCAAATTAGAGATCTAAAGAGCATCCTGAGCCACAGAAATGGCATGAATGGTTTGGAGAGTTCTAGGTATGGCTGGAAACTTCCAACGGACTAGCAAGGCTGATGCCAGGAGAAACGGAAGGAGGGTCTGGGATGAGATGAAGAAAAGAGTCAAAAAATAAGGAGTCAAAGGAGTCAGTTATGGATGACTTTGAATGGTTGGCCTGGGAAGTGAGGAACAACGTGGCCACACTGGCTGCAGTGTGGAAAGAGGAGGATCAGAAGCCAAGGGACTAAGAGCAGACTAGAAGCTACAGCAAGAATACAGGCAAGAAAGGACAACATCCTGGGCTCCAGGAGTGGAGAGCTGAGCTTTCAGGGCCTGCCTGGTGGACAACACCAAAATTCCAAGGTAGCAGTGCTACAGCCCACACTGGAGATTAATGATGACCTTCTGCAAAAACAAACTGTCATTGTGAGTTGTAGAGAAGTATTTCACTGTTCTAGGCCCACACTTCTAGCCAAGGAAACCAAGTTGTCTTTCAATCCTCACCCACAAGAACCAGTAGTATCAATGAAAGCCCGTGTTTCAGATGTTCTGTAATACATGCACACAAGCGCGCGTGCGCACACACACACACACACGCACACACACACACACACACACACACACACACACACACAGAGTTAGTTTTGAACTAACTGGAGAAGTTAATAAGTGTTCCAGGAGTGCATTACAGGAGTTTTGTGTTGACTTCCAATTTCTATCAGCTTAGGATGCCAGAGACCCTGCTACCTTATGCAAGGTTGTTTTGACTCAGCTTTTTTTTTTTTCTTCTTTACTTCCTTTGAATTTATTTTTCAGAGGTTGATTCAACTTTTCTAAATGAGGTGAGTGTTGGGTCCCTAACTTTTTCCCTTGAGAGAATTATAACTGCTAGAAAAAATTCCGTTTCATCTCAACCTGTATTCCTACCATTCAGGCCACCATCAAACATTTACTTTTCTTATGAGTATCAAGAAAACTGTTTTAAAGTATATTTTCTAAAGAGATGAATGCCAGGAGAGAGAGAGACATGCATGTCTCACTCACCAAGACACAGATCATGGGATTAAATCGGCTCCGAGTTAGAATATAAACATCCTTTCTCCCTTTTTTTTTTGGCCTGGCAGCTTGAATCCCTTAAAAAGGCTCAGCCATCATCAAGGACATACTATAATGTTTTCAAATTTTTCTCTAAAACCCAAGACAGCTAATCAGAAGAGCACAGCAAAAACTGCAAAGTCTCTGCCAACAGTGACCTCAGACAGTGCTGTGCTTGGCTGTGTGATCAGGGACAGAACAGAGCCTGTTCCTGATGGTGGTTTCCAACTGAGAAACTGAGTCAGACGGAAGCAAGGGCATATTTAAGGCAGCTAAGACCGACCAGGAAGCCACCTGCGAAGTCCAAGAGGGAAGGTCTCATTTCCTAGTTCTTCTGAGGGATAGGAGAAAATGTTTCCATCCTCCTGGGGTAAGCTCATTTGCTCCAGACTCAAAAGCAATAACCTAGTCCCTTATCGATGCTGAGAAAACGATATTTCATTTGGTTTTATCTGAAAAACAGATTTTTTTATTTTCTTTCCCCTAGTGAAAGGGTTATAAAAGAAACAAGGATTTTGGTGTGGCGGTGGTGACGGCAGCAGGGATTGGTGGTTGGAGGAGAGGCATGAAAAATTATACTGTGACATATATTACGCGCTTAATCTTTTGTGGCAACTTTTTTACATTTGTAAGAGTTATGGATTTTAAAAGTCAGGGCTAAGATGGCTTAATGAGCATTCACCCCCCCTGGAAGTAGAAGTAGGGCTGATGTGTGTTAGTCAGCTGTTAGCTTTATTGCCTCTCTTCTGTACTAAAAGTGACAAGTTGAACACATTATAGAGAGCTCAGATGTGTTATGCAGATGAAGCCTGCAGCAATATCTGCCTGCTCTCTATTATTTATGATGTCTATATAATACAATGGACTGAGATTTAAGCCATTGTGATGCAGTTTGTTTTCCAGGGTGCTAAAGTACAGCACATTTTACAGAGAATTGCATCTCTGTTACATATTAATCAAATCCATCTTACATGCAGCTCTTACACTGTAAACTAAAGGGAAAAAAAGATTAAAGCGCTTGGCTTTTCCTCAGCTGTCAAGGACTGGCAATAAAATAATAATAAGGGCTTCTAAATAATGTGTGTGTGACAGGCCTGTGCTCGCTCGCACAGTCCTTTATGGAGGTTAACTACAAAATAAGTTCCAGTGAGTGATCGGGAACAGGCATGTGTGTAATACTGTAATGCCAACGACGGCATAATTCTTGAAAAGTTCATTTGCAGAAAATTCTCTGACTTGATGAGGCAAAGCTTGGCCTCTTGAATCATTCTGCCATGGTGTGCGGCATTTGCAGAGTTGTTCTGAAGTTTATAATCCTCGCACTTTTGAACTTGCCTCAGCTGCAGCCCATTAAAAACGGAAAGCTCCATTCCCTGTACCCAAGCTGGGGCTTCGGTCCGGCCAGTCATGGGAAAGTGGTTTTATGAAGGGATGCATACAAAAGCCACAGAGTTCTGTGCTTGGGTGTGGGTGGGGGTATTATTTTGTTTTTTAACAGGAAGGTGCTTGACAGGGCTCACCGGCACTTGGGGTTTGGGGAGGAAGGTAGAGAACTGAAGCAATGAAAGTCACTCTCCAGAACTTCCCCAGGCCCCTGAAAATGCTTGAGACTTGTGCTTTTATTTTCAACTCTACAGACCCTCAAAGAAAGAAAGCAAGTTATAAGTGTCACAGCTACTTCTCATCCCTCCCCTTAGGAAGGGAAACTGCCTGCATGCCACCCCGGGCCTGACTCACTTTTCAGCTCAAGGTAATTTCTATAGAAAACAGGGAAGGGAAATTGCACTTGGAAGCACTCACTCGGTCCACCAGGGACTTAACAAAGAGCCTGAATCTGGGCCTTTGTATAATCAGTAGACATAACACAATGGTTTCAGAATCTGCCTATCTACCCAAAAGCTCAAAGTACAGAATTTACATTATTATCCCCTTGCCCACCATCTGTACAAACCAGCCCCAAAATACCCCTACTTAAGGAAATCGCTTAGACTCCCTGGGGGCTGCTTTTCTTGCTTTAATGTGGGAAGAACACCGCCTACCTCTTCCTACCTCCTAAGGCCTCACAACAAGGGGTTCTGGAATTATGGGTAACATTATATTCCTCCAGTTTCCCACATTCAGCCTCTCTAAAATGAATGCCTGTTATCCAAACTATTAAAACTGTGGTACGTGTAACTTTTTAAATAATTCAATTCACAAATCCATGAGGCATTTATTGAATGCTCATGGTTTGCTGGAGCACTGAGTTTGCAGCATCTCACAGTGAGGTGGAGGGAGGCGCATGTGCAATGCACAGAGGTCTTTGACCTTATCTTCACATGACAGACTTCCAAGGGGCTTTTCAACACGTGTCAGTGGCCAAGCCCCACTTCAGGTCAATGAACTTGGGATCTCTGTATCTTTGAAGGTCCCAGAAGTGATGGTAGACCAGGTTGAAAACCTGCAGAAAGCATTGTGGTTAAAGAACATGAACTCCCAATGAAACTTCAAGGTCAATACGGAGTCAGGCTGAACTGAGTTAGATGTTCTGCTCTGCCAAGTTATTTGAACCCTGAACTCCACTTTATCCTGTGTAAAACTAGAATAATAGGACAGTTTAACAGGTAGGGTCATCTCTGTTTGGAGCACAGAGAACTCAAACAACAGCATCATCTTATGTTTGAAACACTATCGATTACCAGAGTATCTTTGGAAGCATCAACTAATCGACTAACAAAACCCATGGAAAGGATGTATGGTTATTGCCATTTTAAAAGTGAGGGAACTAGCTCCAAAAAACTCCAGGCTCTTCCATGGTCCCTAAGAGGTAAATGAAATAAGAGGTCTCGAATCCAAGTCTCCTGCTACCTACAGTTTCCTTGTCATGAAGGCTGCTTGAGTAAAGCACTCTGCTGTGGATGTGAACTGCCTTAAAGGGGGTCGGCCTGAATGTGTGTTTTAAACCAGGTGACTCCAAAGTGCATCGGTGTCACCTGGAGGGCTGGGTAAACCCCGTATCACTGGGAGCCATTCCCAGAGTGATTCGGTCAGGCTCGGCAGGTCCTGAGAATGTGCGTGTTCCTAGGTGCGCTGACATTGCCGGTAGGGAACCACTAATCACACATTTCACTGCTCAGAGCTCATGAAAGGAGGGGGAGCTCCATTTAATACCCTACCTGGGCCACCTCCTTGTGACAGAGCTTCACACTCCTTCTGTGCAATGCTGCTCTGTCTGCCATAGGCTGGAGGGAACTGTTTGGTCTCTTCCTTACAAGGCCCGGTATGAGCCAGGCATTGCAGTGCACACCTGGAATCCCAGCACTCTGGGAACCTGATGCCTGAAGATGGCAAGTTCAAGTGCATCCCACGCAACTTAGTGAGACCCCATCTCAAAAACTTGAAAAAGAGAGCTGGGGATGTAGCTCAGTACAAAAGCACTGGGTTCAATTCCCAGCACCATAAAATATATTTTTTAAAAGGTCTTAGTCGAAAGACCTGCTGGGGACACAAGAGATCCAAGTCTGCTTGGTAAAATCACACCTCCCTCCAGAGAGCTGCCAACTGCCTGGCACGATCCCTGCAGGATCCGCTCCAGAGGCAGACACACTAGTGGAGGCAGGGCAGGCTGCACTTCCGTGCCTCTAGTAACTTCTAGATTAACCTGCTGCTCTGAGTTTCAGCCTCCATCCACCTGGCACATCCTCAGACATGCATCAAAGAGCCTGTTACGGGTGCCTTTTGGAACAAGAATCCTCTAAGTCCTCCCATCCTTAAGTCATTGTAGGCAAGGAAAGTGTAACCTGCCAATACTGAAAGAATACACCTCATTCTTTTAGAAGATTCAGAACTATTTTCCAGTAGGAGTCTTCTGAGAAAACCTAAAAGTTAAATATTGTCCTCATCTTCCTCCTTCCATCACCAATTACTTATCTCTTTCTCTTTACCCAAGAGAAGAGAGACCTGCACTAAGATTCAGTGCCAACATTTTTCTGCACTGAAAGCCCCATGCCACAGCACCAGGGAGGAGTGTGACCTAGCTAAGAGCTTCTATGACCCAACTCACCTCCCTTCCTGTGTGCACACCTTGCCCCAGTTATCCTCAGGGAGAGCTTAGCAAGCCAGACTCTCAGGTCCCAAGAGGAATGCCATGGAGTCCTGAGACAGTAGAGGGGTGGGGGTGAGGGAGCTGGTCCATCGCCTCTGCCCTGAGTATACACAGAGTCAACCTATGTCCTCTAGAAGGCAGCACAGTTTCCTTAAGAGAAGCCCAACTGCCCTGAAGCCCACTGCCTTCATCATCTTGTTCCAAGGGCCTCCCCAGCAGCCAAGAAGCCAAGCTACCAAGTTGGAAGGAAGAAGAGGCTCACGGAAGGTCCGTTCAGGTCTGTGCAGTGTAGGCATGCAGAGTAGCTCAAGCGGTCCTGCTGAGGAATGCCTGGTTAGCTCACTGGAAAGGCCAGCCTCTGCCATGACATGGAAAACACCAGAGTATATGGACTTTAGGAAACTGGGCTCTGGGAGGCTCTCAGAACTTTAGATCTTGCAATTGCACTCTTTTTGAGCCAGATGGGATGTGGAGGTCTCTAAGTCCTAACTCCCCTTTCCAGGTGATGGAGGCATGGTGTGAGGCTTTGTGATTCACTCATGGGTTCAACTGCTTAGCAGATGAGCAGCCAGGAGCCAGGCCTGCTGATGAAGCTGCCCCTCACACTCAGCTGCCCGGAGTCTCAGGATGTCCAGAGAACATACAATGTGAGCTCACTACTGACCTTTGTATACTTTCATCTCAGTGTCTCCTTAATCTCTCCGGAAGGAAGCTGCACCTACTCCCACTTTACAGACAGCAAAACCTGAGGCTAAGGCTCAGGCTAAGTCTCCCAAGCTGAATGAGACAGAATGGAGGCTATGGACCCTGTTCCGAGCCAAGTACTATCTCGTCTCATGGTGGGCATCTCCCTCGACACGAGGGCTGGAAAGACCTTGAGTGCAGACAGAATGCACACCAAGCAGAGGAGCTAGGCTGGCAGTCTCAAAATTCCCACTGCAAAGATCAGAGGGCAGCCATAGGCCCTGCCTGAGCAGTCTAAACCCAAAAACCCAAGGTCATCACCAAAGCTGGGCTCACCACAGGGTCACTTTGGGGACGGTGGGTGGATCCAAGGAAAGGAAGGTCATGGAATACTCCACATTCTGGGCGAAAGCATCACCCCTTTGCACCGATTGTTGCCTCTACCCAGTATGCTCCGCAGGGCTGCCTGACCCCCTCCTCGTCTTCACACACACATGGCAGGGTCTTTCCTGACCTATCTCTGTGCCTCAACTCCTCTTCCGACAGACTCACTTTACCCGCTGACCATGCTCACTGTCTCTCCTGTCACGGCAAGGTGAGCTCCACCAGGGCACGGGCACTTTGCCTGTCTTGTTCAGATGCTTCTTAACTGTATTGTTTTCTCTAAATGCTTGATTTTAAAAACATTTCAAACCTGCAGAAAAAGAAAAAATATAAAACCACTCATCACCCTCCACTTAGATTTAGCAATCATCAGCACTTTGCCATTTACCTTATCTGTGTGTGATTTTCTTTTTGCCAAATCATCCTACTATTAAGGAAAGTGTGGATTTTCTAAACTGAGAACCTCACCATACCTTAAAATTTTAAATGATCCACTATCTGATAGACAACCTATGTTTGAATTTCCCAAGTTGTTCCCAAAATATCCTTTATAAAAGAATTTTAAATTTAAATCTGCAGACTCAATCAAGGATCAGGCATTGTATTTGTTCAAACATTTCTTTAGCAGCTTTATTTTATTTTATTGAGATGAGTTCTCATTATGTAGCCCAGCCTACTGACTCATGGCAACCCTCCTGCCTCAGCCTTCTGTGTGCTTGGATGGGCCATCACATTCAACTCTTCAGCAGCCCATAGAGCAGCTCAATTCACACCTGAATCAATGAGTGCATGCGCGAGCCATGCTGTGGAAGAAGCCTCAAGCAATCAGCTCCCAGACCCCAGGGAGGAGTGGATGGGACCCTCAACCCTGAGCTGCTCTACATTTCTCTCTCTCCTGCACTAGGCTCCTGAGAGCCACACAGGGCATAGTCCACCCTCTGGTCCCTGTGCAGGTCCCCGGGTCGTCATTTCCTTGCCATCCAGCCCAGGTGGGAGGGAAGTTGTTCTTGGAGCCAGCTCCCTGTGTGAGTTCCCATTATCCTCCATCGCTGAGTTTCCCTTTTAAGGCACAGGGCTTTCTTGGCCACAGCTTTTTACACAAATACTGAGGGCCGAATGTATGGGTTGGCTTAAAGGCCTAGCTTATAACCTGCCTGCAAGGTCGGGGGACATTGGTTGCTTGAAGGAGGGGTGTTTCAGGTCCCTGGTGGGGCTGTGTGTCCTTGGGAGTCTATAAGAAATCTGTTTGCTCCGTAAAAGCCAACCATGGCTATTATAATTCCATTAATGCCATGAGCTGTGGGATGCTCAAAACACAGGAAAACTGTGCTGGGGGGAGGGCTGGAGGAAGAGCCCAAGAGAGACATAAAAAGGCAAGAGGATTTAGAGAGCACTTGTAGGAGAGAGGAGGGGTAATGGAGAGATGGAAGGAAATGAAAGGCGGAGAGACACAGAAGTGGGCAGGTCAGGACAAGCTAGAGATGGTGTGAGCGCGGGAGGGAGGCTGGACCCGGGGTTAGCAGCGGACCAGTGGCTCAATGGGGAAGACAGTAAGGCAGGGTCTGAAGAGGTCAGAGAGCAAAGTTAGGAAGTCTGAAAGTCTGTTCTCCACTGGATCCCATGAGGAATGGGCAAAGGCCAAGGAGTTTAATTAGAAACCAGCAGGGCTTCCCTCATCTTTCCTTTGTGAACCCTCACCCCATGGTTATGGGCGGGCCAAGAGGAAACCAAATCCTCTGGCTCCTTTTACTGGAGCCTCCTTCCTGCCTGCTAGTCCTCTATTAGTGCTGTGCACTGAGTATTGCTTCACCACGAGTCTAACAATGGATGCTCCTGATCACTCTCATATGTATGAATATGCATTCAGAATCCCATTTACTGAGCAACTCCTTCCCGTCCCACCTCTGCCCCTTTTTCCAGTATCACTGGGGCCCTGGCATTGGTTACAACCTCCACTGTGGATACTGACCATCTAATTTCCTAGTCTCCTAGGGGCTCTAAATCCAGCTCCCCCTGACCTGCCAGCAGGAGAGATGACCTCACATTTGTCCTGCTTATCACTGGTAATAACCATTAGGGACAATGGCAGGCGCTCACACCTGCTGCCCACTAGGATGGCAGATCGGGTCTCCACAGGAGGCCAGAGATGCAAATCTCCTGTCGTTTCCATCACAGCCTCACTCCCAGGCTCTTTTCCCTCTGGTCTCGGGACTGAACCAAGAGATGTAGGGAAGTAACTCACAGCAACAGAGAGTGCCCTGCCCTCCAGTTTTCTCCCAGGTGAGCACACCTGGCGCAGGGGCTAACGGGCCATCGGCAAGCAGCAGGACTGATTCCTGGTATGGTGCTGCTGAGCCCTCACTCTGCCCAGCTACCAACCACGCATGCAGAGGCGCTGGCTGGGCACAGGGACTGCAGGTGGTGCTGGCTGTGTTCTCCACGTAGCCATTTCTTTGTTAGGAGGGACTTTCTGTTGCTTGGGCATTTTCATAGCTGCCCTTGTGGTCCCCGAAATAGTGACAGAGAATGTCTAGGACAGAACCTGTGGCACCGGGGTGCAGACTGACATGGTATTCTGCATCCTGCACTCCAGGATTGTGATAACCCCCCTGCCCCAAGGTTCAGACACCGTTGAGGGTCCCTAAATTCCCTAACGTACACACCTCATCAGATACTGCGTCCAGAACAAGACCCTCCCCCCCACACACTGGCACGCCTGAGGCACGCAGCCACACAGCCACGAGGCGTGCATGGGCACATCGTTCCTGCTGCCGTGTCGCCAGCCCTGCCTTGCATCCTTTCTGAGGCAATCCAACAGCCCGAGCAGCCAGCAGCAAGCTGGGCCCCAGCCCTGCTGTAAAGTATTAACTCATACTGAACACAGTTTGTCTCCGAGGACCCTCTTGGCCCCTTCGTCATCCTGTGCTGACATTTTAATCGTGCTTTTGTGGGAGCTGGCTGGCAGTTTGTCATCAGGAATGGCGCGGCGAGGGGCCAGAGCGGGTTGCTGGCTGTGGCTGCTGCTGAGGGAAGCAGCCCATTCTGACAGACTGAGCAATAATCTGAACTTACTGCGCCGAGCCTGTGGGACACCAGCCGGGCCGCTTTATCTTCTTCATTAAAGTGCGCTCAAAAAAAAAATCCATTTTCCTTTAAAGTCTCAGGAACAGATGGAGTAAAATTAATTGCGCCATTAAGTCCCGATAGACAATACCAGAGTGGTTTTCTTTCAACTGTGCATGTGTGTTACAAAGTGCTCTTCGTAAAAGGCAATTACTGCAACATTTGCCATAAAATAAAGGTTGCTTTAATGGGCAATAAACACAGGCTTCAAATTTTGTATGAAATGGGTCTCCAAAGGGCGCTGTTAGAGGCAGCTCAAAGGCACGACTGACTTTAGTATTTCTGCTCGGGCTTTAGCTCAGCTAGTTCCGAGAACAATGATTCCCCACCCTTGGATATATTCTGATAGAATTATGTATGTGATGTTCACTCACTGCATGGGCCTCTGTAGCCAGATTTTTCTGGTCAGCAACCAGCAGGCAGGAGAGAGAGAGAGAGAGAGAGAGAGAGAGAGAGAGAGACAGAGAGAGAGACAGAGAGAGAGACAGAGAGAGAGACAGAGAGACAGAGACAGAGAGACCACAGTATCCGCTGCCTGAGACGGATCCAGTAAAAGTAACAGGCCGTGGTCACAGGGGCTGCAGGACACAATTTACTCTGTCTTCTGTCTCATAGACCAGTCGAGGGTTTCCAGTTGATTCCTGGCAGTAGGGCTCAGGAAAAAAATCTATATTTATGTATATTCAGAGCCATTTAGTTCTGAGATTTGGCAAAGGGGGAAATGGGTTGTGCTTTACAACCGAGACGAAAATGATGATGAAGGTCTGTCAACAGATTGACGACCAGGCCCTGCAGCCAGGGCCCCACACTGGCTCCTCTGAGGACAGTCTACACCACTGCCAAAGTGAACCCAGAATGCAAGAGCGAGGCAGATCTCTGCGAACACAGTGGAGGAAGCCTCTCTTCCGAGCCCCTACCCCTTTCCTTTGAAAACTCGACATTAAATCTTCCCCTTTTGCGATGCAAGCTGCCCGGACATGGTTGGATGGGGGCAGGAATGCGAAGGAGACCAGAAATTCATTTCAATCCACTATATTTCTACATTTCAGTAATTACAAAGTTAGCATGACATATAAATGATCCATTAATTGAAATATGGACTACACCAACTCCAATATTTATGGTATAAATCCATATTTCATTAAATAAATCCAATAAGCAAATATATCAAGGAGAACAGGAGAACATTTTTATTTAAGTATGAGATCAGGAGCTAAAGGACTATTTTCTATCTAACATTAACAGATCTACAGCTTAAAAAAAAAAGAAAAGAAAAATGCTTAGCAGATTTGGAATTAGATGGGGCTGGTGAGATGGGAAAGCTGATGGTGATGAAAATTAACTTCAGGCAGATCCAGGGTCAGCGCATGTGCTCGGGGCACCAGCAGTCACCAGCTGCCAAGATCTGGGAGGCACTGGCCCCACTCAGACAGCCGAGGGCGGCAGCCAGGGCACAGGTCAGGTCCCCGGGAACACTCTGGCTACTTTTCACTATGTTAAATAGAGGGCTTGCTTTGCATGGAGCCATCCACACTGCCACCTGACGATTTTCCCATTGGGGGTCCCTCTCAAAGTGCCATCTGCAGAGGGGTGGACAGGGAAGCACAGCGAGCTCTACTGCCTCACACAAGACTTGAACCTGTGGCTCCCGGTGCTTATCTGTGCTCACCCCAAATCCCCACTTCCCACCTGCCACCCCTCCTGCATGAGAAGTCACTGCACTGCGCTCGATGATCCCTTTTCCTGGCCCCCTGCTCTCCTGTTCTGCAGGTCCCACCACCTTATCTTCACTTTCTACACTGCAGATTTACTCCTACCACGTCTCATCTGGCCACAACCGCATCCTCACTGGCCTCTCCGTGCCAGCCTGTACCTAATCTAACTTTGCCTCTCAAGGGCTACACAGAGAGTTTTCATACACAGCTTCTTACCTAAGAGGGGTCTAGGTATACAATATTTTTGTCCGGGTGAAGATCACTTTTAAATCTTTATTGGACACATACTGATCACTGTCCAGGCAGTAAGCACTCTTTCAAGCTCCCATGACATCCTGGCCACTTTTATCAGTGTCTTGACAGCATAACACAGAAATGAAGTTTCTGCCTCCACTGAGTTTTTGTGAGGTACAATGTGACATTTTGATACACGTACACAACATGTAATTGGTGTATTTATTGCCTCAGACATTTACCATTTCTTTGTGCCGAGAACATTTAGAATCCTCTCTACTGCCTAATGTGAAATATTCAATTAATTGCTGCCAACTATAATTATCCTGCTGTGCTCTAGAACATCGGAACTTATTCCTGCCCAGCTGCACCCCGGTACTCATGAACCATCCTCCCTCCATCTGGGGAGGGACATACTATTAAAGCATAGTCTTTCCCTCCCAGTATACTCCTGTCTGGATGAGAAAGTACAATCCTACAGTTCACACTGCTTCATTTCTTCAACAATTGTTATCTTTAAGAAAACTCTGAAAGCTTCAGTCCCAGTGTCTGCAGGGCCCAAAGCTTATAACTTGGGGTTCTTCGTTCAGAAGAAGAATACAAAACAAAAAAAAATTTTTTTGTACCAGGAATTGAACTCAACCTTGTGCTTGCCAGCAGGCACTATGCTACTGAGCTATATCCTGGGCCCTAAAATTGTTATAAAATTGTTAAAAAAGTAGTGAAGAACAACAAAACCCAACATGTGGCCCTGTGAAGACAATGAGGGAACCCCCGAGGGGGCTGCGGGGGTGGGGGTACATCTTTAGCAACACGAGTTCCATGCTAAATCCACACCAACAAAGCCTGGCAAGCTGTGTGTGCCTCAACTGGCTTGGATTAGGATGGGGAATGACTGAACTGGAGACAAACTTTACCGTAAAATTCCAACTCTGCTCTCCCAAACCAGGGCAGTTACCAAACTAGAGCAAAATGGAACCAAATGTTGGCATGGAGAGACAATTAGCTGCTACTCATTAAGACCAGAAGATGGACTCAATGGTTTTCAAGTATGTTTGTATGTCCAAAACATCTGAGGCATTAGAAAAATAGGCTTCACTGCTTGGTACTAGCCCAGAGATGACTTGCTTTGGTAGTAGGAGCCAGTCTTTCAATACTTCCCATGAGCTTTTCAGATGAGTGGAGAGTGGAAAAACAGTAGCTCAGCTGTTCCCGTGTCACTCCAGATACCTTCATTTCACGTATTTTTACTCACAATTGAATGTGATTAGCAGCTCTCAGCCTATCTGCAGCGCCACTGTCCATGCGCCATCATTTACCCTGTCATGTGCTCGTGATAGATGAGCGCCCAGTGTGAGTGTCAGTGTGGAGGCACCTGATGGCTCAGCACTTTCCCACTTGCTCCTTGGATTAGTCAGCAAGGCTCAAGGAATATTTATTGACAAAGCACTTGGCTGCGGGTGGTGGCACACACCTGTATTCCCAGTACTCTGGAGGCTGAGCTAGGAGGATCACCATGAGTTCAAGGCCACCCTGGCCTACACAGTGAGTTCAAGGCTAGATGAGCTATGGGACCCTACCTCAAAACAAACCAAAAAACATTCACTGGATTACTCAGAAGTAAGATTTAGCCTTTATCCTCAAGGAGCTTACAGAATTTTAGGCCAAATTGCAATAAAAGTTGATAGTAAAAGAATACGCACAAACCCGGAGCTCATCAAGTACCATAGGACTGCATGTGGGGAGTGTTCTGTGTGATGTCCCTGTAATAGAGCTGTGACTCGGGAGTGTCCTGTGAATCTGAAGACTTTGAACACTTAGGGGAATCAGCAACTCCAGCAGCTCTAAATCAGGAAACAACTCTAAGGTCAAAGCAGAGACTCATTCCTCGGCTCCCATTTACCACAATTTGTGTGTTAATCACTTATCACGTGACACATACTGCTGGGGCCTACATATTCACGGGTGCACAAGACAGAGATGACCCTGTGCTTGACGAAATGCGGTACAGAAGAGACTGACCCCTTAGGTACTGTTGTCCATAGTTGCTGCCATGGTTAGCGCTGTGAAGAGAAGTCCAGGATCTGGGATGTGAAAAATGATTAGGAGCCAGGGAGAGCAGAGATCTCCCAGGAACACAGGAGGGAACGCGCTCAATCTTAGGGTGAGCCAGCTGCTGGCTGCAAAAGCGCAAAGTCGGCGCAGCCTTGAGAGGAGGCGGTGAATCGAGGCGACTCAGGCTTAGCCTCCCTGCTGGACAGAACTGTCTCTCACTGGCAGAGAAATAACCTGTAGGGACTTACAAAGTGCCATGCACAGATGGGGTTTAATGAATGTGGTGATAAAAATTATTCAAACTCCTTCCTATCTCTGCACCCCAGGGAAGCCAGTGCTGCCTTTGTCATCTGACTGAATTTCCGAGGTGACCCTCCAACCTGAGTTTATCTGCAACATCTTCCCACATATGGGTGGTGTTTTGCTACCTTCACATCACTCAAATCAGCATGTTTAACAACACACTAGCTACTCAGGAGGGCCTGAAAGACAAATGAGATTGTCAGGAGGTCCTTGGACCCTGACATTTATGCCTCAACTTGGGCTTGGGACTTGCACAGAGACTACCGCCAAACAGAAAATGCCACATAGTGAAGTTTGTACTCATGTGTCTATACTTCACTTTTGTAAGAAAAGAATTTAAAGAGAATTTAAAAAAAGAAAAAAAAAGGACATACACTGTATGGTTATTAAACCTACAATGGAAAATCAAATGCCTGATTAAGAAAAAAAGAAATACAACCACTGGGGTTAATAAAATCTATACAAATAAGCACTCAATTTAAGTTTAGAGCTTTGAGCCAATGTGGCAAAAGGCAAATAATGGGACATATCATTTCCATTCCCACTGGAACAAGTCCCACTGTCCCAAGTATTATGCAATAATTTACACAAGTGGTCCATTTCCTCAAATAATGAATGATTTTCACAGCACATGCAAGTTATCTTCATATTGATTTTTTTGAATTATCAACAAACCTTAGGTATAAACATTAAAGAATAATTGTCAAAGATAACTCTATTGGGGAAGCCAAGTGAGGGCTCTTTAAGCTCAGACTTTCCTGGTATGAACAGGAAATACAAAAATTACCCACGGGTAGGGAAGACACCCCTGGGTGGTTTCCTGCCTTGTTCCAACTCTTTTCTTCAGCATCTTAGGGGAGAGCTATAGAAACAAAGAGTTCAACAGAAACAGCGTGCGGTTCACCTCTGATCATGCTCACAGGTACACACTCATAGCTTGCATTCCCAGAATAGCTGACTGTCTGAGAAGAAACTGAGGTGGTTGGGACATTCATGCCTAATGGGAGGCTGCCCCTGCTTGGCCCAGTGATGAGTCACTGGTGTACCTTCATGAAGGCCAAGATGCCCAGGAATGCCTTTGGATCCACTGGTCCTGCAATAGGTGAAATGCTGAGACCCTAGCGCCCTGCTGTCTACAGAACCTTCTGTAGATTAAAGAGATGTGTGCTGACCAGTGTGGCAGCCATACTCACATGTGGCCACTGTGCTCTCGAGATGCAGTTAGTGTGTCACTGCTAAACTGACTTAAATTTTACTTAATGTTAACTAATTTAGATATGAATTTAAACAGCAACAAGTAGCAATGGCTACAGCTTTGGACAAAGCAGCCCCAAAACTTGCAACCAGGAATTGAGTGAAGTCATCCTTGGTTTGCCAAGTATAGTAATGGGCATTACTTGTAGCTTACTCTGACTATAGATAAATCTAAGACATGGTTTTGAGGCCCTTGAATGTAAAACAGAATCCAGAGACCCTCCCCACTTGAGTATACTGATCTGCTACATGAAACTATTTAGTGTCAACCCAAGAAAGTTTGGAGTGTTTGCCAAACATAATGGTTGTGATTTTGACATATCTGGGGTTAGGTCATGCTGGTATTGGTAACTGTGAGGACCAAATGCCTCCTGAAGCCCTTCCTAATTCCTATATAATCCATGGTCATAAAACACCATTAAACATACAAGCAGCTACTCTCTTGCTAATTGCTATGGCAGAAGGGCACACAGAGAGTTCATCAAAATGTGGTAATTAACTCCCACCTTTAATGGCCTAAAATAAAACATGTCTGTTTTCAACACCTGTGATTAAGATCTGAGATTTCTGGATGTCATTTTGGCCTAATTTTAACTCTTGCAATGGTAATAAAATATAACATTCACAAGAGTATCAATGGCCAGTGATTTTGGTTATGTTTGATTCTTGGCTAACCTTCCTCAACAAAGAAAACACCAATGAAAGATATGTGAAAGCTGCCAATAGTTCTGAACCCATCTTTCCATAAGTCGAAAGAACACAACCATCACAAAATATAATGTTTAGAAATATGAGTTCAGTTTTGTCAGAAGTCATTACAGCTGATGTCAGGAAAAAATTCCAACCATGTTACTTGTCTTATATTTAATAACAAATAAAACACTGGATTACCAAAGAACATTCTTGGCACAATGAATGAGGGATTATGGAGTAGAAGACTGGCGATCTGACTGGAGGGAGTTTTGACTCCAGGGAAGTCTGGGAGTTATTGGGAGGGCAGCGTGACTGAGGCTGCACAGTGTTGGGGCTGATGAGAGCCAGAGGCTGGTGGGACAGTATGTCCTGCTCAGCAAGAGCACTGTGTGTTGCCACGGCATCGACCAAAGCCCATGCCGCCCAGATGGCTAGATGGGGCAAAACCTTGGCAACAGATGACTGCAGAAACCTTGAGGCATGAAGAGATTCAGGTCAAAGATGAGTTTTAAAAGAACTTGGAGAAAGGGGCTATTGTGAGTAACTGCTTCAAGAATGACTGTGTCTGTCTATAGCTTCCTGGAACTGTTAGCAAAGCTCTGAACTGGCCCATTTCATTTGCCGTGGCTTGTGTGCAGCTACCTTCCTTATTCTTTGCCGTTACTCTCAATCCAACTCTGACATAATCCTTGGTCTAAAGATAACAAATTGTCACAGGGCTGGGTTTCTCAGTCTAATACTCTATAGAAGGAGCAGTTCCTTACCTAGTATTCCCCTCATCCCACTCTGAAAATCTGGCATCAGGTGGAAAATGTGGTTAGTAAAACTAGTGGGTTTCTAATTTTGCAGAAGGAAAGAGTGTACTGTACATTGGGCTGCACTTTGAGTTAATCCAACAAAACCTACAAAGTAAGTGAAAATTTATAGGAATAACTTGGCAAGAATTGCACTCAGTGCTCAGATAGGGTTCGGGTGGCAAGAGATCTCCTCCGTGACTGACACCAGGGAGACTGGAGGCTTGATCTGAACGTATGATCTGAGTCAGTGACTCAGGACCAGAAAAGGAGGCTTCCCAGGCAGCACAGGGAATAAAATGTGGGGTCCCAGCTCATCCTATAGAAGCTGCACCTGTCAGTGGAAAGTCCCCAACCCTTATGCACTCTGCTCATTAGTACATGGGAAGGGGAAGGAAGAAAGAAATACATGTGGATTAGAGCTTTATCCTGTTTCCTATTATGTCTAATAAGATACAGTTCTCTGCTCCATTTGTTGGCTCCTCAAACACCTCTTGGCTACCACACCTTCTCTGACCCTTGCGGCAGCCATGTGCCAACTCAGGCGCTAGATGTGCAGCTGATGGTCTCACATCTTTGCTCAGCTGCTGGACCAGATTTCCTGCCTCACCTGTTTTCCACAGCTATCCTTCTAGCAACCCTGCTCTCTTGCTCCCAGAAGTCCTAATTTCCCTCCCTGTCCCTTTGCTGGGTGCCAGAAGGGACAAGGAACAATAAACAAAACAAAAACCCAAGAGAGAGGCCATGAAGCCTGTGCCAGAATGCAATGAGTGGGGAAAATGGAGCCCAGTGGAGCTCTTCTCCCTCCAGGAAAATTAACAGACAGATGCACTATCAACTGGCTCCCAAAAGTCCCGCCTGAGGCTGAAAGGAAATAAATAAATGAAAAGGGGGAGAAATCCTAATGAAATCACCAATCCCACAGCACAACCACCTGAGGGCACTGAGGGTCAAGGCTCATGGCAACTCAGTGAGAAACAGTCAGGGTTTCGATTTTCCAGTCCCTACTCTGGGCCTGGCCTCAGCATGCAGCCGAGCCAGGGGCCCCTCCTCTGGCACTGCCTGGTGCAGAGGTACATGCACGTGTGTTTGTGTGTGTGTGTGTGTGTGTGTATGTGTGCGCGCGCGCGCGCACGCATGTCTCTCTCTCTCTCTCTCACATACACACGTACCTAGACAGAGACAGAGACAGAGTGAGAAACAGGCAGAGAGAGAGGAAAGAGAGAGTACAGTGGAGCATTGACTGCAAGTGGCATCCACAGAGTGTGGTTTGGGGACAGCACTCTCTGAACAGGCCAGTCGGGGTGTGGCTGTGTGTGATGTTAAAGGATTTCTCCCTTTATGGAAGGACCTGTGAACTCAGGTTCCTACACCAGTTAGTACACAGGATAAAATTATGCTTTCAGCTTCACATTGACTGACTCTAAACACTGCAAATTTATGGAATACAGAATTCTACCTGTCAAAACTTTCATTTATGAGCAGTGTTTCAGAAGGATATCTTCCATAAATTGAGGTGCGCCAGTACTGTGCCCTAAGCAGAAGTAGAGAACAGGATAATAAGAAGGCTCAAAGAGGGAGCAGCGTGTTTCCTGCCCCACACCTCTTTGGTGCTCCAGTTTAAAGGAGGTACCCAGGCGGTGTACTCGGCTTGACAGGACCCCAAGCCCTGTGGAGCAGTGCAGGGAGGCTGGCAGGGTGACAAGCACTTCTCAGTGGCAGTGCGAAGCACACCTCTCTTCCACTGTCTTCAGGATCTCTTCTTTCAGCTCAGTGAGGAACCCAAAGACTTGAAGATAGCAGCAGACAGAGGGGCCACAGTCTGAGCCTGACCCATTAGCAACTGAGACAGGGGACAGGAGAGGGTAACAAAATAAGAGTGCTTCTGAAACGTGGATATAGACACATTGCTTCTTTCACTCTTCTGCTTGCTGGGGTCAAAGCCTTTGAACAGACTGTTCTCCCTCCCCACTTCCCTGCTGCCTCTGCTCAAATACTAATGATTACTCAAGGGTCAAATGGCAGCTCGGACAATCACCATTTAAAAAACAAAATGCCAGAGTCATACAAAATAATGTTTCTCCTTTTGTTTTTTTTTTTAAAGAATTTTTTTTTTAAATGTACCTTGACTAGTACTTTTAATTATTTTAGAGGGAAGAGGGAAGAAAGGGAATCAAAAGACCTGGTGCAGGGTGCAGCTTTCCTCCTCCTCCTGGGGGAAGCTGGTCTCCTGTGAGATAATAAGCACAAAGTGGATGGCGAGCGGCATGCACTCCCCAGACAATGGCCAGGCACAAAAAGGACACAGCTAGCACACAGGAGGCCGGCAACCTGCTGTCAGCAAAGGGTTAAAGCCCACAGCAGCCTCCAGTGCCCCGTCTGCCTGCCTTTCTGTGGAAGAACACAAAGCGCAGTGGGGCAGGGAGGCAACTCCCACCGGGTCCCTATTAAAACAGATCAAGTCACACATGTCGATATCCCCATTTCATAGATGCTATAATTTGTTTGACAGGAGTGAATCCTGCTGATCCATGTCAGGGGCAAGGAATAGGGGGGAGAAAAAAGTCTGCTGGCCAGGGAGACTCAGAGCGCAGTGGCTTTCTGTGTCTGGCCTTTACAAGACATTCGGCAAGGCTTTGAAAACAGGGTGTGTCCCAAGAAGAGCAGGGTCCTTAGGCGCACACATATGGTGTGTACATACACACAGGGTATTGTTCTGATCTAACTGTGAGATGTTATAAAAGGTACAATAAAGCTTTTCCCTCTCCCAGCGGAGAACAGGATCAAACCCAGCTCTCCCTCCAGTAATCCTGATAAATGCAGTGCTGATGTTCGAATAAAACCCAGGGCTGCTGGTAGAGAGCCTTTCTTTCCCCCTCTTGTTCTTCTTTTGTGTTTTACTTTTTTTTCTGCACTCTCTCTCTCTGGCTTTCCTTCTCTCTCCCTGTCTCTGTCTCTTGCCAAAGGCATTAAAAAGAGATGAGAACCACTCCACGGAGCGTGGAGGAGGGGGTCCTAATCCATTGACCCTGCTTTGCTGGGGAAGCAGGTTTTGAACAAGGCCCCTGGCACAAATCAGATGAGTTTAGTGATCACAGTTTAATTCTTAATAGGGCACAGTGTGCTTTGTAGATATGAAATATACAACATGGGGGGAAAGGGAGCGCTGTTCAGAATTGGTTTTTCCTCTTGGTTAATGAGGGTCAGCAGAGAAAGGAGGCACAAACTGAAATGCTGAGGTAAATCCAAGAGGCTCAAGCCCCACAGAGACACTGCTGGAAAGGGGCTGGGGGTGCTGTGATGTCACCTCGGGGGTGGCTGGAATCCCATGAAGTCAGAGACCCTCTGAGGTCATCACAATCCTTGCTTTACAGCCCAGCCTGCCCTCAGCCCTGGTAAGACCACTGCCCAAACTGGTGGTAAAAGCCCAGGAGAACCAGGCTGGTGAGGTCACACTGACAGCTGGTAAGAGTGCACTGGGAAAGGTGAAAAGGCGGTCTCAGGGAGAAAAAGGAGCAAACTGCTTTATCTACAAGCGTCTCTTGAACTCTTTATAAGCCTTAGGTGGGATTATTTTTGCTTAGGTTGGCTAATATATATTTTTTGGGGATCTTAAGCAGAACAACAATCCTTTTAAATGGAGATGTTGGACAAAAATAGCTAATGATATTGAGGAAAATTCTTTATGCTATGGGTAAACGGTTAAAGTTCATGAAGTTTGCAGAGAGGAAAAAAAGCAAAACAAAGGATGTAAATTTCAGTCAAAGTAAATTTCACAGAACTATAATGTCCCCAAACTTAGCAAAGTTCTTATAACTCACAAGTGAGTACTCTAACTTGCTTACTCTCCCCGTCCTTTCTTCACTTCCTAGTGGGTTTTAGGGACCCCAAACTCTTCTTATTCATAATAAGAGAAAGAAGCCCCTGTATCACTAATCCTTGCTCCACTATCACACCTCTGGGGATGCTCAGTGGTCGCCTGGCCAAACCACTTCCTCAGCCAGCAGAGCAGCAGCACACAAAGGTGATGACTGCAAGGACAGCAAGGGCTTCTCCCTGAATGCAGATGAATGCTAGGGGCCACCATGGCCAACACGTGGTCTCCCAGGAAAGGACAAGAAAGTCTTCAAAACATTGGTCCTGACAGCAATGAGCCATCAAACCAGTGCCAGCAGCCACCTAGCTAAAGCTTTCTTACAATCATGTGAGGAAAAAAGAAATCTGTAATTGTTTTCAATGCTGCTGACCAAGCATTCTGTTACTTGCAGCTCGAAACACTCCTGGGCAATCCACACCCCGTGACTGTGGTCCTGTTTCTGTCTTCACCTTTGGTCTCTAAGGATAAAGTGCCCTGTTTCTGCTAATGAAAATTCTTCTCTGCCCTTCACCTTGTCTCTTAAGGTCCCTTTGGGACCTTGTTCCATCAGTAACTCCATCATTCCCTTCCCAATAATTCCTGCTGCTTAGTCTAAAACACTCTCGGGTTCTCTAATCTTAAAAAAAAATGACACCCTATTTTGAGGAGAATTTCTCTGGGCTTAGGAAGCATATTTATGTTTAAGGGCATGATTTTTTGAAGGTAGGCCTGGTGGCATATGTCTGTTATCCCCAGGGTTCTGGGAGGCTGAGGCAGGAGGATCACAAGTTTGAATACAACCTGGGCAATTTAGTGACTTAATGAGACTATCTTAAACTTAAAGGAAAAAAACAAGGGATGTGATTTTAACCCTGATAACTCATTTGTTTTGTTTGCTTTTCACTTGAAAGCAGGTACTAAGCACAGATGGTGAGCTGGGCACAATATTAGGCACCAGGGATTCAACAATACGTAAAACAGATGCAGACTTTGCCCTTGTGGAGTTTACAGTCATCAGACAACCCAAACATGGATGCAGAACTACACATGCAGGACACAGCAGGGCACACTGTGAGCATCAGGCAGCCACACCAGCCCTGGCAGCTGTCAGAGCAAACGGAACCGCGCCAGTGAGTCAGGGGCAAGAGCACAAAGTCTTCAGGCTGGCGCTAGGTTTGCATCCTTGGTCTTCCATGTGGAGATCTGTGAAAAGGTTCTGGGCTCTGTGGCTCCCCTGCCACACTGGGCTGATGACCCTTCAGGAGGTAAGAAGATGCAGGGCAGGAGTTTAGCAGAGGGCCCAGTCCACAGAATGTGCTTACTGCTGTTGGCAGTTATCATGACTGTTGATCTCTGCTCTTCTCAGTGAATTCTGGTGCATAAAATAGGGAAAATGTAAAGATGGACAGAAGCCACTTCATTCATGCCTTTTGCTTTCTCTTTCTGCAGAAATCCTCCCATTTAAGTACAGCAAACAACTTATGACTAAAATGAAATGTTCTGAACCAAACACACCAGCCCTTTGCCTGTCCCCAGGCTCTTATGACAATGGTTACCTGCTGTAAGCAGCCCCGTTGATCTCTACCTATACCAACCAAGGGCCATGTACATGCTGGTGTCTCAGTGGCTCCAAAGCAAAACAAATGCTTTTTGAAAAGGCAGAACCCTTGCAGGACATATGTTTTATAGACTTGGCAGGACAATGCTAAGTGTAGTGTAACAGCTAAGAAAGTGTGAGATCAGTGGTGGTGAACCTATGGTATGTGTGGCTGTTTGTTACCACTGAAAGCTCCAAAAGGTTTGCCATTGTGGCTCTACACTGGGCTGGGCCTCAGGGAACATGAAACATGAAGGTACTATTTCCCACAGCCTCAGAGGACCCTGCTACTTTGCCGAGGGAATTCTTACTTCAATAGAGGTCATATCTAGCAATGGGTGTGCTAGAAAGATATGCCTGGGTGGGGAATCTATCAAACTTAGGACTCAAAGATCAGTCCATTTATTTTTTCCCTCCAGACATTTCCTAACACGTATATTCACTTTCAGGTGCCTCCTGACCCACCCCTGTCATCCCTGCCACCTACTACCCCTTCCCCATCCAAGACAGATGCATCAGCTTCCTTTCCACTACAGAGGATGGAGCAAATGGGAAACTTTCTTGTGTCACTGACCTTGAGCCTGGGAAAATAGAAAGTCGCAAGAGAAATGGTCCTGCATTAACCCTCAGTGGTGCCAGCCAGGTGTTCTTCATCCAGCACTTGGGTTTTATGTCTAGAGAGCCACATTGGCTGCCTAGAAAAGCCCAACCAATGAACTACAATGTTTGAGCTGTGAGTTTAGCCTGTCTCCAGTCTGGAAGGCAGGGAATGATGCAAGGGCTCCGGAGGTGGGCTGCCTGGGGTGCTGGTGCAGGTTGACCCTACAGCCGGCCGGCCTGTGGGCCCCTGCCAGGCTGCCAGTCTGCCAGGGGAAGTGAATGTGCTCAGCACGAGAGTGCCAGCTGGCTGGGCTTTCTCTCCAGGGGGGAGGCTGTAAGCACAGATTACCAGTGACTTTGTTCAGTTCTGCTGCCGAGCTCCCTGAGGAGAGGAACATCACAGCCCAGCATCAGCACTAATAGGCTGTGATGCGCCAGACTCAGGCTAAGAAGGCCAGCTTGGGGGCTGGCGGGGGCGGGGGTGGGAAGGGGTGGGGGATGCAGCAGAGGGGAGGACAAAAGCCCCGCCTCACAGGGAACAACTGGCTCAGAGCCAGCCAGGAGACTCTCCGTGCAGCATATTCTAATCCCTGCCTTGTGGCACGAGGATCAATTTCATTGCTTTCCCCTTAGTGACTGTCCACACCGAAACAAAACTCCTGCACTTCTACTTGGCCCCATCCTGGGAGCCCCAAGGGTCCCAATGAATTTCAGAAGACACTAAAACTTTCTTTTGCTTCATCTCAAGGGCCTGTGACTGTGAAGTCACATGAGCTGCCATATCCAAGGCGTTGTCATGGAGACAGTGGCGGTTGCATAACTGATGTTGGTCCCCACTTTCATAAAAAAATGTAATTTAAATTTTTATATATAAAACCAGTTCATTAGACTGAGAAATTAAATTGGTAATTTCTTATTTTTTTCCTCCCAGAGGAGTTTCTGAGAACTATGGACTAGCTTACATACATCAAAGTTTGGTGGGATTTCAGCAACAGAACTGTCTGGGGGTGGGGGCAACAGGGTTATTCGGCCAGTCACACCTCTGACTTGAAATTGATTTATGCCAAGAAACAAAGGTGGCTCCTTCCCTAGCTTCACTTTCACAGTGTCTTATTCAGTGCACCACCCAGGATTCGCTTTGGGTGTGCTGCAGCGCATTCATAGCCTGGGATTCTTGTCACTTTTAGGGACCACTGGACACCATTTGGACAATCTAAAAACCAGTGGGTAAATGGACATGGATGCATGTTTATGGTATGGCAGGCAGGTACTCCACAAAGCCCAGTTTTACCACACGTGACTAAGCATCACATCACCTGGCTGGAACACTCTGAGGAGCCAGACAGATCATGTTCTGATTAGGATCTCGCTTTTTTCTTTCTCCTTCTGTTTGGGAGCCTGCTCTTGCTCGTCTTTCTCTGATTGACATCGAAGCATCTTTATCCTCTGAACTCAGCAGAATCTCTACCCCGCTGTCCTTCTCCTGTCCATCCCTGGGGTCAAGACTGGCACAAAGGGACTTATCGAGGCCAAGCACTTTGAGCAACCCTCCTCCCTGCTCTCCTGGGGCCGCCTCTGAAGTCCCCAGCCTGGGAGGAGGGAGACTTAATGAGTCCTCACCAGGGTCAATCCCTAACAAAACACACCTAACACAATACCCTCCTCATCTCCTTTCATAATATGTAGGCAAGCTGTCATCGGAATCTACTGTGACACTCTGAAAATCTAATATTACTTGCAAAAGAGCATTCTATATTCTCGGTGGAAATGGCTCCACAGCCTTGATTTCAGTGGCTCAATCTGGAAAGCAGTGATGTACTTTTAAGACAAAAAATACACACACACACACACACACGCATACACACACATGTGTATACATGTCTCTCCAACCTTTTTTTCCTCTTGCTATTCTGGGGCTTGTCTTTAATGAGCAGCTCCAAATGACAGCTTTAATCACTGCCTCTGGCCACTGAAAGAGGCCGCTAATGATAGGAAAGAACATAGGGCCATTTGCATCAATCAGCTCCAGTCTAAATCACTTTTTATGATAATGCACCCAAGCGAAGAAGAAAGTCTCTGATGTCGCCTGCATGATGATGTACCACCATGCTGTCTCCCCAGCTCAGACCTCCACATAAATCTCTTAAAGAGGCACACATCCCACCCTGGACTGCCCGCCCAGCACTGCCCTCATTTTCTACACCATTAATGATCCACCACCAGGGAAGAGACATGAGGGCTAAGCAATCTGTCCTTTTAGTTCTTGTTCTTGGGGCTATACCTCCTGACTTAAGATTTTTAAAAGGTAGAGTAAAAGAAATAAAGCCCAATGCACTTACGAGAGACATATTTACCACACTACTTCATTTTGGTGTTTTATTCCCCTGTTTAAAACCAAATGGATACAATGCTAAACTCAGTACAGTATTTGTTAGTCCTGTGAAATGGAAGTTTGTGTTGTATGATGAGAAGAATGGTGGGGTCTGAGTTCACCAGGCCCATGTGACTTTGGGAAAGTCTAATTGAATTTACTAGGGCTTAGGATCTCAGTTTAAAAAGCAATTCTAAATTACCTTCAAGGTTCACATCCAGAAGTAACACTGCTTCAAAATTAAGAGTGTTATAAGAGTTTACTTCCAGGTCTAGAACCCCATTGTGCTGGGGAAAAGGTTGACCCTACTTCTTCCTGGGCCAAGGGTCTAACCAACCATAGCTCAAGACGTCAGGGGCAGGGGGCAGCTACTTCTACAGGGGTGCCCTAGAAAACAGAAGTCTGGAGACGACTTCTGATGTTTCTCATGAACAACAACAACAAAAAATTATTAAATAACTGCAGTAAATTCCGATGCTGAGAGGGTTGAAACAGGAATTTTTCTAATTATGTATTCTTTGTTGAATAATGATGCTTATGACATCTTCCCCCTTATTCCCTGCAAAGATCTAGTAGTAGTTGATAATCTGAGGTCATCTGTATCCTTGGTACAGTCAGGAACAGACATTTCTGCTATTTGAAGTGTAAGAACCAATGCATGCACACACATGTGGCATACAGACAGACGGACAGACAGATGTGTATTAATCTATAATATTCTAGAGGGCTTCCTATTTGTTATATATATATTTGAAGAACTGCTGAAAACAAGTCCATTTCTAAGGCTTCCTTTGTAGAAAACATTGGTGCTCTAATGAATGTGATCTTCAGTACATCACTGAAGTCACTATTCAAGCATGGTTTGGTTGCCCACATGACAGGCTAATTAGTAATTATTTTATTATACACATGGCTGTAAGTGGCATTTTGGTAAATGCTAGCTAGAGCACATTTTAGTGAGTCTGAGATTTTTATTCCTCTGTGTTTCTAGTACCTTTCCACACTCTGCCATTAAGTGCAAATAGTTATCCATTGTGACTATGTAATTGTAACAAAAAAGACTTGATATAAGAAATTACTTCTAAATGTTAGAAATTTAGGAGGGTGAATGATAGCTCCTTTTAGAGACATTTCCCCAATGCATCATTTGGGATTAGGTTTGGCTGCAGTGACAGGCAACCTAAAATAACAATGGCATAACTAAGAGTTCTCTTTCTTGCATCGAAGTCCCAAGGTAGGCAGGCTAGTGCCAGCACAGCTTTCTATAATGTCAGGGATGCAGTTTTTCTAGGTATGCTGCTGTTTCTGCCTTTACTACCTTCTATTCCCAAAGCCAAAACATAGTCCAAGGTGATAGCTGCAGACCCAACCATGATGTTCACATTTCAGACAGCAGAAGGAGAAACGGGTGAAGTAGACTTGCCCTCTGCACTTAAGGAAACTTACTGTAAGCAGCATTTCACTCTGTATTAATATTCATCAGCCAATAGGAAAGGAGAGTCTCTTTAATAAGGATTAATGGAAAACTAGATATCCACATGTAGAAGAATGAAACTAGACCCTTCTGTCATACCACATACAAAAATAAACTAAAACTGGACTATAGACTGAACAAGACCTGAAACTAAAAATAAATAGTAAAATAACTCTATCCCATGCATGATGATTTTTTTTTTTACAATCCCAAAAGTGCAGACAACATAAGCAAAAGTAGACAAATGGGATTACACCAAACTAAAAAAACTCCTACACTGCAAAGGAAGTAACCGATAGAATGAAGAGACAACCTGTGTAATGGGAGGAAATATTTACAGACTGCATCTGATAAGGTGTTAATATCTAAAGTATATAAGGAAATTAAACAACTCAAATGCAAGAAAAAAAGAACTGAACTTTAAAGTGGACAAGGCCATGATTAGATATTCTCAAAAGACAACATATAATTTGGTCAGTGGATAACATGAAAAAAGGATTGTCATCACTAGTGCAAACTGAAAGCAAATGAGGACTGTGGGGCTGTAGCTCAGGGGCAGACGGCTTGCCTAGCCTTGGACGCCAGTGCCATCCCCAGCTCCGCAAACAAACAAGAGGACCAGACTGAAATGAGGTATCTCCTCTCCTCTACGACGAGGGCTCTTACCCAAAAGACACTTGGTAAGTGCTGATGAAGATGTGAAGAAAGGCAGCCATGGACACTGCTGGTGGGAGAGAAAATTAGTGCAGCCACCAAGGAAAAGGATATGGAGGTTCTTCACAATAATTAGAAATAGAACTAACTACCAAACGACACAGCAATCTCACCTTTAGGTACACACCCAAAGCAAACTGGCCCAGTATGTTGGGGATAGCTGCATGTTTACAGTAGCCTGGATACCACCTCACCCTCAGCATCCAAAGGCATGAGTGAGTGAAGAAATTGTGAGAACAGATATACATATTTCAGGATTTAAAGGAAATTGTGTCCTTTGTGACACATGAATCAACCTCAAGTATATTATATGAACAAAAAACATAGTGGTACTGCACCTCATAAACACTTTTGTTTGAGAACAATTTGGTTCACAAAGAGAAGCATTTGGCAACCTTTTATTTGTGGTTGTGAACTCTGAATTGGATGATGCACACGACCGCAGCCATCTTTCCCACACTAACACGAAGGCGGCCATCTTTTCCAGAATCATGGAATGAATAAGTTTGAGAAATGAGGTACCACTGCGTGTACTACAAGATCTCACTTATAAATGGACTCTGACACAGTTGAATGCAGAAGCAGGGAGTAGGGGCTGAGTGTGGGAGGTGGGAGGAGGGTCACGAGGAGGTGTTGGTCAAAGGTTACAAAAGCAAGGCACGCAGAAGGAGTAAGTTTTTGAGATCTATTGTACAACATGGTACTCTAGCTAACAATGTACTGTATTCCTGAAAATAAGGAAGACTGTTTTTTTGTTACATACAAACCAAAGTTAAGAATGTGAGGTACCACATATGTTAACTTGCTCAATTAAGCCATTCTATAATGTATATGTGTTTTAAAACACCATGTTGCGTAACATCAAAAACACAACTTTTGTCAGGTAAAACAAATAAACATGATAAATTTTTTTAAATGTCCGTTGGCTGGAACATAGATCTATGTCAGCACCTTGCCACATCAGGGTTAGGAAATGTAGTTTCTATTCCATCTAATAGGGTCAGTTGCCCAGTTAAAAATCAATGGTTTATTATGGTAGTAAGGAAGAATGAATATTAGAAATCTACCAGCATTCTTTGCTAAATCCACTTTGCTATGGAGCAATGTAACAAAAGATTATTCAATATCATCAGTGGAACCCACACTAGATATTTCGAACCCCATACACAGCTTATGGCTTGGGGCAGGGATGCTCTAAGTATTCTTTCCTCTCATCAAGGTGTCCATTTGCTAATGCACCTTGATGACATTTAATCTCCCTAAGAGGTAAGAGGTCTCTGAAAAGTCATGTCAAATAGAAGTTAGAAATTGGAGTGTCTTCTAGGAAAAACATTACAGACTCAGAGAATAATTTTCACACTATGGGAATAACATTTTCAAACTTTCCTAGACAAAAGATATCATTCTTTCTAACAAAGAAAAAATGTCCAGGGTTGGCAAGGTCATCAGGTGGACATCCTCCCAAGCTCAATGACCGTGGGGGTACAAGTGTTCCATGTGTCCTCATGGAGAAGTCATACTCTAGCACTACTTATACAAATAAATGTTTTATATTTCTTTGCCTAATATATTGATCAACAAGTTTGCACATGTGAAATTTTTTTGTGAAAGTAATTAATCCTCCCTGTCTCTCTCTCTTTCCTTTATAGTGCTGGGGGTTGAAACCAGACTCTGTACTGAGCTATACCCCCATACCACTTGTGCTCTTTTTCCTTCAAGACAGGGTCATGCTAAGTGGCTCAATTACCCTGACCAGACTTGCTTGCCACCTCCCTGACTCAGGCTTCCAGAGTGCTGGGACTGTAGCTCTGTGCCACCAGGCCCAGCAATGATGAACTTTTTGATTTTAAGTAAACACAGGTAAGAGCAAACCTATAATTTTACTTCTACAGTGCATAACATCTTTTCTTTAGATATTCCTATTATTTTCTAAATTTAAATATCTGTTAAAGATTAAAAACAATTATGTATAACTTCTCATAAGCTCAATCACACAGGCAATACCATGTGTTATGCTCACCTCCATCTCACCTACATGGAAGTGTATTACATACTATAAACATCACCCAGAGGAGACTGCATGGGGCTACACACTACCAAGAAAGCAGCCATAGTGCTTGTAGGGAGAAGTCACTCCACACTCACCTTTTCCATGGTTTAAGATTGCAGGGTCCTCAGATTCTTCAACTCACCTTGCCTGTACCATGAATTGTCTTATATCTTGCCTAGGTTTGGCTATTTTAACACTCAGCACTTCAAAGGGTTCTCCCTTGCTGTACCATATCCTCCACATCAAACACTTCCTCAAGATCCACTCTTTACATGTTTTCTGCCAGTGGATTTTGCAAAAAGGCTGGAATTGATCAAATGGCCCAGTGTGAAGACAACATTTTAGAAAGAGCAGCTTCCTTAGCACTACAGATGGGACAGCTGTGCTGTGCTACTCTGGGAACAGCAGGCTCCACACTGTTACTAAAGGAACCACAATCCTAGGAAGCCCTCCTTGTCTTCCGACAGGGTTGGTGAGGGCAGTACTTCCTAGCCAAGAGTTCAGACAAGGACACATGGGTCTCTGGATTTAACCCACAAGAAAAACACCTCAAATAACTCAAAAACGTGGAGTTGCACAGAATGACTCTAACTCTGCCTGGCTGAGAACTGGGGTTGTTATGAGTACTTATTAAAGGTTTCCATGCCTACTGGTCCTCCAAGTACTAGCACAACAACAGTGAAGTTTGCAAAGTGTTTTCTCTTTCATTCTCTCACCCTCTCACATATTATTATGTGAACAGGAATTACACATTTATATCTGTCTATATAGTAGGAAGTTGTCCAAGAAAGACTACTAAAGTAGTTCATCATGAAAGGCTTATGTACACTGCACTACACATAAACTTCATGAGAGCAGAAGCTGTGTCTATTTCCTTCACCACTGCCTCCCAGTTCCCAACACCCTGCCTCAGTGTTTGTTGACTAAATTCATCAATAATGCTTCTAAACCAAGAATTGACTGTGGTTAACATAATTATCAATGGGCAGCAAAAATCATATTTGTTTCAAGAATCACAGATTAGAGTGGCAGGGACTCCCTCAAATCTTAAATCATCCAATTACCACATAGGGCTTCAAGTAGAACTCCTCAAAGCTATCATATCTAGATGAGGCTCCTTTCTAAAGGTCTAGAGATGCCCAAATTATCTCCTCCAATAATCTTATCCCATGTCCAATAACCCTTTTATAAGATGACCTAAAACAAACTCATTTTCCCCTATTTACGAGAAATGTTCTAGTATGTTCATATGGTATATGAAATAGATTTCAGTGAGTTTTATGTTTATATAAAGAAGGAAGCAACAAAGAGAAGGAGGGAGGAAATGAGGAAGGAAGGAAGAGAGGAAAGGGGAGAGACAATGGGAGGAAGGGAGGAAGAGCACGGGGCAAGGGAGAGAAGGGAGGGAGAGACGAACTGGCACTTGGGGTGCACAGTACCAGGAGTGTCTGCTAGTAAACATGATTTGATTACAATGGTCACGTTTTTACGCATCTCTTCCACATAAGACATCTACTCCAGCACCTGTCCGCATGTTCAGACTGTGGACACAGACGCCATACCCTTCCATTTTTAGGCTGTTATTTCAATCCATCTCATTTAGCCGTAGATGGTTAGCCAATGTCAAAAACTAAGAACAGGCAAGGACTTCCCAGCTTTTCCATGGGATGAAACACTGAGCACAACACAAGGAAAAATGCTATTTTATGATGGTTTAAAGTGGATACGTCACTGTCGATAAGTTTAGCCTTAGTGAAAAATGGAAAACGTTACGCTGAATTCTTCACATGTTGAAAATAGAGACTCATAGAGCAGGAGGAGCCCTTAAGGTATCATGTAGGCCATTTACCTACTTAATGGAACTGCCCGAATACATTACTAAAAGACAAGATTAAAAGTACACAAGACAGGATCCCTCCACAGCCTAGGGCAACCTGTGCCACATTTTAGAAATCTGCTTTATGTTTTAGTCTTTAAGATGATAATAGTTAAATAGGCTTCTTTATACCAGGTTTCCATTTGGGGGGGATAATGTGAAATTCAAATTCCCATTCTCTCTTCAGCAGATGCCATGTGGTGGAAGATGCCCCAAGCTGCAACGCCGACCTCTGTAGTGAGCTTTTGTCCTGTGACACAGGAGGTCACTTCTCCCTCCTGGGCCCTTGTTTCCCTATAAGATAGAGAGGTTGGGAAAAGCAGAGTAGGTGTGCTCTTCAGTTCTTTCCAGGCTCTAATAGTAACTAATTCCGTGGAAGGGAACAGCCAGATTCTTGAAGTAGGACCTCGGAGCAAATGACTCTATCAAAGATGACAATGTCTACTTTCAATGCCTTGCAAGTTTCCATTTTCAAAATCATGAATTCAGATTTGGCTGAGGACCACTGCTTTGTAATGGCTGATGCAGATTCCACTTGAATTTCTACCTTCTCCAAACAGCAAGGGAATCAGAAGCTAAGCGGGCACAACTCCAGCTCCCTCACCTGAACAGTCACTTGTGCACTTCCTTTTCATTCCACTTCTGCCCGTCACCAGCCTGTGGCAGAGAACAAGACTGAGCCAAGCATATTCATGACAACTGTTACTCTACAGGCAAATGATAGAGCAAGGCATGGTGGCACACGCTTGTAACCTCAGCACTCAGATAGCTGAGGCATGAGGATGGCTGGGAGTTCAAGGCCGGCTTTGTCAGCATTGCAACACAATAATTAAAAAAAAAGTAAGTAGTCAATAATCTTCTGTGGAAAGGAATAACTATCTAAAATCACCATCAAAAAAAGGACACTGACCCAAGAGGTTCAGCCACTCATTTTTCTGGCCAGTGTTTATAATGGGCTTGGTGAACCCACCAAACACAGTTTGTGCCATGTAACTCTAGGCTTCTATTGCACTTTAAAGGCACACTTTAAACCACTCTGCTAGAGATCCAGGTCCCAATCCAGACAAAAGCATCTCACCAAGCTGTGATGTTATTATACATGGTCTATCCTAGCAGGATTTTTTGAGACAAAACACCAAAGTGCAGAAACACCTGTCTGTTAGCTCTCAATAAATGGTAGTTATTATTTCTGTTTCAGAGGAACTGGGAAGGCTGGGCATCACTAATGCATATTTCTTCATTAAGAGAAGATAGCAGCAATTTAAATTATTGGCAAAATCATTTCCCTAACAATTAGATGCCTTCTCTCTTGTGCTTTCTCTTTCTCCTTTTCTTGTCAAGAGAACTAATATTTGCAGGCCCTTTTACTACCCTAGAGTCTTATCAGTGTGTTACCTGTAAACAGGAGTTGAGAGTGCAGAATAATTTCCTGCAATGACAGCGCTTTCCACTCCATGTCCCCAAGTCCTTGACTTGGCAGTCTGAGTACTGGGTGTGGTAGTAGCACAGGCTGCTGGAGGGCCAAGGCACCAAAAACCTGAGATGCTCCCAGATATTCACTAGGGGCGTGCTCTGACTGAAGCACTCCCCGCAGTGTGTTCCTCTGGCCAACCAGCCTGCTCAAAGACGTGGTTCTGGGACAGTGAATCTTTACTGCCAACTTGATTGGCTTGAGAGACATGTAGGAGGTTAGTAAAGCACACTTCTAGTGCGTCTGCGTGGGTCTTGGAGGTGTGACCTTGGGGACTATATCTGGCCCTTACCCCTTCCTCTCTGGCTCTCCCTGCTCTCTCTGCTCCTTGGATGCTATGAGTTTAGAGCTCTTCTCCTCCATGCCCTTCTGCCATGGTGTTTCTGCCTTGGCACCAGCTGACCATCCACTTAAAGTGCTGAAAACATGAGTCAATAGAAATCTCTCCTCCTTTAAATTTTGGGCAGTAAGTAGTTTGTCTCAGAAAAGGAAAGTTTATCACCACTGGCTCTATCTGGAGTTTAACCAACCAGGATCATTAATCAAAAGTGACCAGGTATCTGGCATACGGATACTGGGTGAGGGAGTTAACTGCTACAATACTGAGGACCAGGTATAGTGGCACATGCCTGAAATTCCAGGACTCAGGAAAACTTAGGCAGGAAAACTGCAAGTTCAAGCCCAGCCTGAGGAACCTAGTGACTTAGTGAGAATTTGTCTCAAACTTTACAAAAAAGGGGGCTGGCAATAGAGCACAAGGGCCCTGGGTTCAATTCTCAGTATTGAAAACAAAACACGACAAAACAAAACCCAGAAACTTGTAGATCTCTGCTCCTCTCTGCTTAGAGTAACATAAAGGAAAATAGTGTAACAGAGTAAAGTGTTATTTCCCATCCTGACACTTCCAACACCTGTGTTATGATTTAAAGGCAAAACAAAATGAGCAGAAATAGCCTACATAGATATAACTAGGTTTTTTAAAAAAAGGTGCATAAAATCCTGATTTGTAAAATAAATGAATGCTTAGAAGTAGAATAATTTGTCTCATAGCACAGTTCTTTGCTTTCCTAGAGGATTTGCTTTTTCTGAGAATGTTCTCTTTATAGATTTAAAATGGGGCGCAAAGGACTTAAACCTGACCGACACACAACTTTTCAGGACACATCCTTACCCAAGACAGGTGCATGCTAGAAAGCATGGCTGGGGACAAATGAGAGAAAATCAGATCCTCTCTGTGGGTTAGTCAGTACACAAATATCCTGTCCTGCTTTTGAACCCCATAGTGTCACCAATTTGTGTTAACTATGTTCAAGAAAAAGTGACCCAAATACTCTATTATCCAGTCAATTACAAGAGCTTCTGTAAGAAACCGAGAATTTAAGTATACTCAATAAATATCCTAACACTTCATCCTCTCTGTGTACTTTGGCAACACTTTTTTTCTATGAGAGTCAGGGTGACCTCACTGCATTTGGAACCTATTACTCCAATGGGATATACACAGTTGCCACACCAAACAAACATGAGTGCATGGTATCATGAGACCTGCACCTCCCAGGGAAGAGCCGCTTATAAACAGAGAACCAAAACATCCTATCATCAGTCCTTCTCAACCTGCAAAGTAAGGCTGCGAGATGGAGACAGTTGGCCAGGTGTCAACAGACCAGGGGTCAAGTCCTGTCATGCCACAGTGTAACCCATATCACTAGCCAAGTCACTTCTTGGAGCTTTGGTTTCATCTCCTGGCAGGATGAGTGGTCATGTTATTAGATGGCCGGTGTGAGGTAGCTGGCCTCAGCACAGGTACAGAGGCCCTTGCTAGGTGAGAGCACAGCAAAAGTTTGGCCTTAAGCACCTTTGTTTTGAAACTCTTTTGTCTCAATATGTCATATTCAGGTGTGATGCTATGTATAAAGCGAGGCTACCTGGAAGCCCTAGGGATTCCCCTAATGTCTCAAGTACCTTGAGAGATTTACCTGTCCTGGGAGGGGAGAAACCTGGCATTGCTACCTCATGATCTGCTCGTAGGGACTCAGAGATGATTAGGTATGCTTGCAAACTTTCTCAGCCATGCGATAAAGCAAATCTACTCTTTGTTTGGATCACTGGCTTATTGAATATTACAACCAATCTTTACAATCATGTTGATAAATCAGGCAGGCAAGTAAGGTTTATCCAGATGAGGAAACAGGTGAGTTGCTTCACCTCACTGAGGCTGATTAGGGGCAAAATCTTGAAGAAGTCCTAAGACTCTTAGTTGCCCTTTCACAGGTGTGCGCAATCCAGCAGACAGGGGTGCTGTGTGCAAGCTGCACCCCAAACCTCCTGTCCCTTCTTTTTTCCCCCCAAATCCATTTTAGTTCAAAGAGAAAAAGAAAAGAAGAGGAAGGAGAAGAAGAAGAAGAAGAGGAGGAGGAGGAGGAGGAAGAAGAAGAAGAAAAGGAGGAGGAGGAAGAAGAATAATTATGACAAAATTTCAAAACACATCAATCAGCAGCCACAATGGTACATACATTGTGCACCATCATCCCCAGATCATTCACGCAGAGCACAAGGCCCCCTCTTAAAAATGGAGTAATGATGCAAGTTATGACTTGGATGAATCTTGAAAACATTAAGGAAAGGATACAAAAACTACTTACTGTATTACTCCATTTACATGAAATCAAAGGTCATAAAGACAGAAAGCAGATTGCTGGTTCCTAGATTTTGGGAAGAGTGTATGGAGTGTGACTAATGGGTTATTTTTAGGGTCCACAAAAATGTTCTGGAATTAGTAGTCTTGTTTGTACAATCTGTGACTACTCTAAAAATCAGTGTACATTTAAAATAGGTAAAATTTCATTACTAATACAGAATGTGAATTATAGTTCAATAACGCTGGTATTAAAAAGCCAAACAGACAAGAAAAGATCTACCTTAAAGCAGTGGTTCTCAAACTGGCACACACAGGAGTCACCCAGAGGACTTGTTAAAACACAGGCTGCTGGGCCCTACCCGCTAAGGTTTCTGATCCTGAAGGTCTGGGGAGAGGTTCAAAATTTGCAGCTCTAACAGATGCTGCATGGAACAAGTCCTGTTGGGCTGGAGCCACATTTTGAGCTCCACTGGCCTAGAGCAGCCCTGCTTCCAATACCAATCCGTGTGCCAGTCACTGGTGCAGCACCCAGGTCTCTGCCTGATGCAAGGCTTGTTGTCAGGTGCTGGCAGTGCTGCCAGCAGGGAATTTCAAGGCTTAGTTATCTCTGCCCTACACGGAACAACTCTGAAGGTGAATCTAGCTCTGGTTAGTGACCACCGTGTTACTAAGCCTGTGTTACAGCTTGATGTCTCCCTCTACCTACCCATTCCTACTCGTTCTTCTTTCTCTCACAGGTACTGATCCTAAGAGCACCTCTTAATAAATATTCCACTCTCTATCTTGCATTTCAGATTTTCACTGGAGAACCCAACCTGTCACATTGCATCCGAATCATCTGGGGAGTCTGTAAAAATGCAGACTCTGATCCTATAAATCAGAGTGCAGATCTGAGGTTCGGCCTTCTAACACTCTTCTGGGTGACTCCAGAGCAGTTGATCTGTGGCCCACACTAAGCCACAAGGGCATAGATAACCCTGAAGTATTCCTCTGAGTCCACAGTGGGAAGATACCGTGAGCCATCAGCGTAAGTGTAATGAGAAAAAGATACCACTTTTAGTAGGTCATTAAAAGGGGTTGATATTACCCTGTCCTTGAGATCCAGGCCATAGAACTGGGTTACAGGTGAGTGTGTTCAACTTAGGTCTTCCAGGTACTTCCAGCAGCTAATCCACTTGGACTGGGGCCAAGTGCAGCTAAGTGTTACTTTATGTTCTATTGTTACAGTATGGCTGCAGGGGGTACTGGGTAGGAGTAATCTGCTTTGTGAAATCAATGGACAAGTGGCGACTGGATATCTACTACCTTGCCTATTCAGGGAACCTAAGACCAAGTAGGGAAGAAGGTCTGAAAAGAAGTAAAGGTAGGATGTGGTGGCCATCATCTTTTCTAGGGCATTTGCCCTAAGAACAGCGCATTCTAAAAGCAGAAAGGCCAGTCTGCCTTTTGTTCTGAGCTGGACCATTTTATCTGGTTAAAAATCTGGCTTTGAGGGGCCGGGGATTTAGCTAGTTGGCATAAGTGCCTGCCTGGCAAGTGCAAGGTCGTGAGTTCGATCCTCGGTACCATAAGAAAAGAAAAAACTCTGGCTTTGACTTGAATTTATTCCTAATTTACTAGGAGCTCTAAAACCTGTTTCTCAGTTTTTCTCTGTTTGGACTAATTTTAGATAAATACATAGATGGCGACTCAGCAGGTTTAAAAAGAGAACAGGAATCTGGAAGCAGTTTTCAAGATGTTATCAGAGAAGGAAGGTTCTGTACCATCCCCTCCAACAGCCACCAGTTAGAAAGATAATCCTGGGGTAAACTGAACCTTGGGGAGAAATTGTGGTAGCATTTCTGAGAGCACAGCACTGCCCAATCCACTTTTTTACTCATTTAGCTACCGGAACAGCTAGCAGTAGGGTGAGAGAAGGATCCATGAGTACCTCAGGGGTAAGGGGAAATATTAAGTCATGATCTTTAAAGTTATGAAACTTAGACATTGTCATTCTTGCCTGTTACAAGTCTTAAAGTTCCATTCAATCATCTGCCTGTTCTAAGAAGTGGGTATCTGCTGTGTCTTGGGTAGAACACAAACCAAAAATGGAGTGGGCAACCAGTAATAAAGTCCGCGCCGAGAAACCATGCCGCTGGAAAGTCAGTTTTCTACAGCTTTGCCAGATTTTCAAGGCAGTAAGGATAAAATGGAGTTGAAGAGAAAGGAGAAACCAAAGTAGTTAATTCCTTAAAATTCTGGACCTCAACAAAGGCACAGCATCAAGTGACTTTCATGGTCTGGACCTTGGAATCTGCAAAGTGCCCAGAACGGCTCACGCAGGAGACAAACACACAGCAAGGCTCTTTCTCTACTTGTTTTGGTCTCCCTCACAAAATGGATTTATGAGTAAGTCTCCAAAGTGCTCTGTGAACTTTGAAATCCATGCAGTATTAAAGATGCACTCATTGCTCCATTACTACTGTTTGCTGTCTCTTCTGGAGTGACAAGCAACCTTAATGGTCCCTGAGCCTGCTTGTGATATGTGGGCTCTCTAGAGGAGGTAGCCCTGATCATCCTATTGAGAATCCAGACCTTGTGTAAGCAAAAAAAGAAGTCAAGGACAGAGCAGCATAAATATTAGTACTGGAAGTGCTAATTATTTACCAGTGTACTCAAAATCTAGTGATTTCCAAACCTGTTGGAGTGTCTTATGAAAATAAACACACGCATCCTGGTGGAGGGGTTAAAAGGATTCCCAGAAACCTACACCAAAAATACAAGTAAATTATCCTCTGAGCGGGGATTTCTCTCCAGTTTCATTGCTTCCCACAAGGGGGACAATTTCTTGAGAACATAATAGTAAAGGAAACAATATACCACCGAAGAGGAAAATAACATCTTTATAATTACAGATTAGTTCCCAAACAAATTGCATACCTACACTCCACCCTGCTTCGAGGCTGAATAAGTTCAGTGAAGCCTGCCCATCCCCTTCAGTTATCAACATTTGCAGCCTAACAGCTCAATCATGAGATTTTCCAGACAGAAACTCTAGACAGCAAAAACACTCTAAAATGACACTCATTCTAATCCTGGGGAACGCAGAAATCATAGTCACAGAGGCACAGATGGGGTAAACACCAGTGCAGCAGAGCACTGGGCCTTTGCAGTCTGTGATGTACCCCAGGGTCAGCATGCTGGTTTCAGAGACTGTCTGATAACTTCTAAACTATTCAGATTTTATTATGCAGGGGTCAGTGGGGGAAAAAAAAATGTCTAGTTTGGCCCAAACCAGCATATCCTTTTATCAGGAATTCATCTAAGTTGCATTACTTCAGCAAGGCATCCACATTTATTTTAACCTACTGGTTAGTTATCCATTAAATGGGTTTCTTAACCATCACACTGGTTATTTAATTCCTACCCCGTGGTTCCCCCAAGAAATAAAAAGTGCACTCTAATGATATAAACTCTTAATTAAACCGAAGAATTCAGTGTTGCCATTATCCGTCAGTAATTCCACTCAATTAGGACAATAGACTTCCATTTATTACTGAACTCCTAATTGCTACTCATTTTCCTGGTTAGTAATTGCCAGTCCTATCACACAATGTGCTTAAAGAAAATTCTGCCATGAAATGATATTTCTCTCTTTCGGAGGAAAGGTGGAATCCGATCGCGCTCGCGGGTCAGGAGTTGAGTGGTCGGTCCTCCCGCAGCCTCAGGCTACTCTGGCTCCGCGCTGCCCCGGCACGGCAGCCCGGGAGACTTACCTACAAAGGCAAGGCGTATCCAGGCAGCCAGGGAATTCCAAAGCCAAAATCCAGGAGAAAAAAGCGCAAAAACAAAACAACCCGAGGTAACCTCCGGATTTCCAGAACACGAAGTTCAAAGTCTCCACCTAAGGTGCATCTCAGGTCTTCAGGTGTACGTCCGAGGGAGGAGCAAGCGTGGCACCCCTTGCATCGTTGCCACCGGAGATCTGAAACGGGGCCGGGGGGGGGGTGAGGGTGGCAGCTGCGGGACACCCTAGCGGGGCCAGCAGACCGCGACGTCCCCAGATCCAGTTTCGGAGACGACGACTCCAGCGGCAGCGATGAAGCCCAGCGCGCCAAGGCCACAGCTTCCCAGGAAACTTGGCCGGCCCGCCGCCCGCCTCTCCGGCCACTCCTCGCGGCCCCGCACCCTGCTTGAACCTCTCTTGGAAGCCGGCTCCGGGAAAGCTTCCCAGCGGTGACCAGAAGTGAACGATCTACCCGCGGCAACTCGCGGATGCCTCGGTCCCGGGGCCGTGCGCCGCCTGCATGTGCCCCAGCTCCGCCCTCAGAGCATCCCGGCCCACCTTGTTCCTCATCGGCTCTTCCCAATTAGGCCGGAATCCTGCAGCCCGTGGCTAGCAAAGACACCTGCGTTGGGGGAACTTGACAATTTATTCCCGGGCCCGTGGGAGGTCACCCGCAGTGCACTAGCGGATTGGCTGTGGCGCGCGGGCGGCGGCGCCGGAAAGCACAGGCAGAGCGCGCGGCTTTTGATCCGCTCCCCCACCCTGCCAGGGAGGGACCGGTGGGAGACGGTGTAACTGGGCTGCTAGGCTTGGGTGGCTTGAAAAGGGGGCTGTGGGACTACACACGGCCCCACCCACCCATCCAGACCGGTTGGTTTGCAGGAAATGCTCTCTGTTGTTTGGGGTTTTAGAGGTCACACTCCCCAGGTCTTCCAGGAGACAGTGGGCTTTGGCTATGAACAGCCAGAAGATGTTAAGAACCAAGTGCCCTCTCCCTGCCTCAGAGCAGGCAGGAGCTGGAAGGACGCCGTGGTTGTAAAGGTTAGTGGGCTTTGGGTGGCCTCACTCCTGGTCTCTCTAAAGTGGTGGGAAATTCCTGCCTCGCTAGGGATCTGGCACCAGGGGCATGCCCAGGAAAGCACAGCATGCCCCGGAACCTCACAGCACACCACGCGCACAGTTAGTGCCGTCCACAGAGACAGGAGGGAGGAGGAAAGCAGAGAGCATTGTCTCCTTTTATACACAGAGTGATGGGTTCAGCCACACTACCCCTGTGCTCCTCACTGAGAAAGGAGTTGTGGGGATGAAGAGGGATTCTTGAAAGGGCCAGAAATAAGTGGCTGTGAATGACACTTGCAAATAACACCAAGCCCCTACAAGAGGCTGGGTCACTTCCATGCCACAAAGCACTACTAAGAGTTCTTATTGCCCACTCCATTTTGGGAATCTTGCTACATTTACTCTTTATCAAAGGCAACATACTCATCCACGTCCATCTCCCACTCATTGTGGGACTCATTGTGTCTCTTCTGGCCTTTGCAATGAGGGCTCAGAGAAGCAGTGGGTTGCAGAGCTCTGTGCTCAGGCCCCAGGCCTGAGAGCTGCTAAGCTTCTTGGTGGTCCCTAAGAAGGGGGCCCCATATTTGGAATAAAATGTGCAGAGCTCGGCACCTAAACCACCCTGCCCCTTTCATGAGCCAGCCAGTGGGCCTGCTAACTGTTCTTGTCAAATCACAGGTCCCCCAAGTATGGTCTCTGAATAGCAGCATCCAGGAACTTGTTAGAAATGCAAATTTCTGGACCCAACCCCACTCCTACTGAATGAGAAATTCTAGAACAGGAGCCCAGCTGTCTGCATTTTTTAAAACAAGATTTCCAGGTTTGCTGGTGTACACTCAAGTTTGAGAACCACTGCTATAAAGACTTAATTACTGCGATCACATGAGGGGGACAAAGCAAAGGCTGGGGTCCAGGTAAGCAGGAGCATTGTGCATCCAGAAGGACTTCACATCCCCACAGCCACGGCCCGAGCTTGGCTCCGGGGATTCAGACCGGAAGTCTGTAGAACTGAGGCAGGGGATTCTTTTTGTCTTCTAAATTTGAGGTTCCCTGGCCTGACTCATACTCCTGCCATTTCAACAGTCATAGACAAAGAACCAAGGGCCTCTGCAACAGAATAATGTCCTGTGTTCTAGGATGTTCCATGATGCCTCTGCTATCTCTGTGGAATCAATCTGAGGAGCTGTGGAGAAATCACAATGCTGAGGGGAGCCAGTGGCTCTATGGGGCACCAGACCTGGGCTCCAGCCTCCCAAGGAGACTCAGCCTTCTCATCCACTCAGTGCAAGGAACTGTCAGTCTCTTGCTTGCTTCCCTAGATGCTGTAAACACGAAACAGTACATCATGTTTTGGCAAGAAAAATAAATCATTACCAAAAATCTATAGGGCTTTCTGACACCTCATAATTTCTAGTAATGAAGAGACAGGTAGTGAATGGCTTCTGACCCCATAATCACCAGACTAGGAACTGGCCTCGATGCTGTGGTGAGGCAGGTCCTCTGGCCCAGAACAGCACTCAAATGCAGGCCTGAGTTGCGCCTGTTTTTATAGGACATGTGACTAAGAACGGAGGATGTGGAAAGAGAGGCTGCGAGGCTCTGGCCTGGGCTATGGGTTTCCAGGGGCATGGAGTTATAGCTTTTGGATTATTACTATTGTTTTCAATGTTGACCATTGAACCCAGGGGCTTTCACAAGCTAGGCAAGAGTTTTGTCACTATGCTACAGTGCCAGCCCCTTTTGAAAGTTGTGTGTGTGTGTGTGTGTGTGATCCCCAGACAGGGTCTCACTAAGTTGCTGAGGCTGACCTGGAACTTGTGATTCTCCTGCTTCAGCCATCAAGTATCTGGGATAACAGGTGAGTGCCCAACACTTTGACTTTTAAACACTATGTTTTAATTTAACAAAAAACAGAAAAAGAAGAAAGGACCATACCAACTTAGACTACTGGGTGCTTATTGCATGCTAGGGGTGTTGGTCTGAAGTACTTTGTGTTAATGCCTCAAAATATCCCTATAACTATTATTATCTGTCCTACAACTGGGGAGAAGCATTGTAAGTATGTAACTAATATGTCTAAAGTCTCATAAGTAGTAAGTGGCAGGATGAGATATAAACCCATGTTTGGTTTGACTCTAGAACCCAAGTACCTATGCTTAACATCATACTGCTCATGACAAAAAGTTAAGGAAAAAAGATAAGTCTGCCTATTCTTTGGTAGGTCATCATGAAAAAAAAAGTATATATAATATACTGATTACAAATGTGAATATCTTTTCCTTCATGTGTTAAATTTTCTAAATTTCACAAGGAACACGTCCTGAATTTCTAACGAGTATAATTTTCAATTGTCACCGTTTGATGGCTGCATGGCTTTGTGAGCCAGGCCAACACTGGTACCAGGCAACTGGGGGGGATGGAGGATTATCTGCTCAGCAGCCAGATCAGGGTGAGAGAGGGACCAGTAAGCAGCCTTGAAGTCCGTCACAGGTTGGGGGAGGATGAGCAAAGGTGGGGGGCATTTTAAGAAGAATCCTTGAGGCAGGCCAGACTGGAGCCAGCATTTGCTGAGTGGTCTTTTGCCAACCCACATTGCCAGTGGAGGTAAGTTTGTAAAGCTGGATGATAAAACATTAACTTCAACTCCCTTTAATCCGGAGTAAGTTAAATGAGAAGAATTTAGCAGGCGCTCTGTAAGACATGCTATAAACATCTGTAAGATGAAATTAAACTCATAGAGCTCTCACGGGAAAGCCACAGTAAATGAGAAAAGGACCTGGTGAAGGGCATTATTCTGCTTACGGGGAGAGGTTTGCATTTACAACTGCATGCATGTTTGTTACAACCAGGAAATCTGTTGTGTTCTATGGACAACTCAGAAATTATTCCTATGTTCCTGCCACGTCACTGGGAGATTTCCACGGCCAAGGAGAGAACAGGTTCATGTATCTGCTCACCAGCATTTTTAGTGTTTTTATGATTTGATGGAAGTTTCTTTTTGGTCACCAAAATATAAAATGATGATAGCAGACCCAAAGGTCTAGAGAGAGAAGCTTGGGAAAAAGGAAACTGCCTTACTAGTTCAACCATGCTACCCTTCTCTTCAAAACCAATCCTTGTAGCAGCCTCCACCATTGCTGTGAATCTAAAGCAGCCCCAACATGCAGGTACCTGTGCCCCCAGTGAAGTCCTGCCAGCCTCGGAGCATGAGCAAGAGCTACAGTCAAAGGCCCACTCCGTCTCCCGCCCTTTGCACTTTCCGCTGCTTATCTAACGAATGGCAGCCATCCCTCTTCCCTCAGGTTGCAGTGAGGACTCAAGGTAGTGCCCCGAGACAGTCATTGAAAGCTCCAAGTCCTGGCAGTCTAGTTAGAGGTGGTTGCCGGCCCTTTGTGTTGCCCATGCTCCCTTATTATAGGAGCACACACACATGCACAGATGCAAACACAAGCCCTGGAGGCCTCTGGTCACCTGAATCCAGCGGTCCGAGACCAAGGTGAGCTCACTGTGGCCTCCTGGGCCTTGCCTCTGAGCATGCTTTTTGGAGGCAAAGAAATGCTTCTGGCTTTGCGAGAGGGAATGGTGGGAGTGTTGGTGGGGGGCAGAAGAGGTGGAAACTGGAAGGGAAGAGGATGTTTTCATGAGTCTCTTTGTCAGGTAAGTCTGAGAACAACTCTGGTCCCTCCTGTGCCTACAGCTTAGAATGATGAGCTAAAAAACTATAATGGAAGTGGAACAGAAACTATCAGTCATAGCTCCTCGACTTTCTAGGTCATTTTTTTCCACAGGGTTTTGCAAACAAAAGGGCTGGCAGCTTTTATTTCTTTCCCCGTTAGTCCAGGCTGCTCCGTGGTCTCGGCCACGCTTTATTGTGCAGCCTCCCTTCTGCCCCCTGGGAGAGCCCTCATTTACTCCTCCATGGAGGAGTGGAGGAAGGAAAGCCGCTCTAGCAGACCCATTCTCCTTGGCCCTGAAAGGAGCGGACTGCCCGGCTCACATCCAGCAGTGCACACTTCAAAGGCCACTGCTCCACTCCCATGGGAAGCCAGGGCCAGGGAAAGGGCCCCACTGCGCCAGTGGCCGCCTTTTTATGCTGCTACCTCTACCTCTGTGGGGAATGCTCTGAAGGGATTTTGAGGATGTGGGGTGCCCAACGAATGTTTCAAAGTGGATGTTTCACTTTCAGTGATCGTAAGCTTTGTAACCCCTGATATATAGATTGGAGTCTGAATATGCTTAGATCTCAGAATGGAAGGATTTCTAAAGAAAAACTCCAGAAATACCCGAATTCAGATGTTAAAAAAATGTGTGAGAATCAAGAACAAAGCCAGCCAAAGCAGAGGGAGTCAGTAACCTTTCGTTTCAAGCTGCTTTCCCCACTAGAGACAGTCATGATCTGCGCAGCACCATTTGATGCAAATGCCTCGAAGAAAAGAGCCAGTGGATAATAGATAAAGGATTATCTGTGACATTATGAAAAATGAAAGTTTAAAAATGGCTACAAGTCCCATAAAAAAAATTCTAAACTTTATTCAGTCTTGTTGAAAGGCAAGAGCAGAACTGTGTTCTGTTCAGCCCCTGGGGGCCCTGCCTCTCCCGCCATTGTTCCGATGCCTTCCACCAGCTCATCAGTTTTAAAAAAATCTTCCCTGCTGCTTTCTGTTTGCTGGAAACAGAAGGCCCAAGAAGCTGTCAGAGCCCTGTTTCTTTCCCCTAACCTGACTCCGATGCTGGAGATTCAAGTGCAATAGCTCCTAGCCCTCTCCCTTGCTTGTCTTACAGGCCCCCTTGGTGCTAAACCACCAGCTGCACACTTGATTTAACAGATGAATTACAGATTCAAGGCATGGGTTTCCAGGGCAGGAAAGAGTCTGATTTCTGTCCAGGTCTCTCTTGATTGGCTCAGCATGGAAGTCTTTCATTTAATGGGCCAGGCCCTGCTGTGAACACCTCCGCTGGCTCCACACTGATTTCTTTCGTTGCAGGAGAGAGCAGCAGAGATCCTAAGGACAGATTTTCTATCTTCCAAAGTTCTGATGGACTCACCACATAGCAGCCTTTTACACAGAGCATGACAAGTATAACCCAAGAGTCAGGGAACATCTGATTCATCTGTCGGGTCATCTTTGATCTCAGTATTCGTGGAGATGCTGAAGAACCTATATGTATACCTAGGCCATGGAAATATGCCAACATCTTCCACCCACGAAAGAGGCAGCACTGAGTGGCAGCTCAGTGAAGGTCTGGAAGGGCATTGCCTGGTTTAAATTGCAGCTCTGCAGGTAGCCAGGTAGGCTCAATTTGAGCAAGCCTCAATGTGTGAATTTCTCTACTTACAAAACAATAAGATTATTGGAATTCACCATAAACAATTGTTGATATTGGACTGTTTTTAACACAATAAGACTTTGTAGTTTGAACCACATAAACTTGCCAGCATTTGAGTATTTTTAACACACAAAAATGGTGACCTCATATGACTCATCCCAATAAGTCCCTCAAAGGATGGTGGCTATGGATAAAAGGCCAGAGCAATATGAAGCATTTACCACAGTACCTGGTGTACAGTATATGCCCAATAAAGGAAGCTACTGCTGTGATTGTCAAGAGGTTTATAGCAATCACTTGCTGTGTGCAGGTCACTATCCCAGGTGATAACCTTGCCAAGGACCATCTGCCCAGAAGTAGTGCTAATGGACACGACAAGGGACAGAGTACAGCGTGCACTAAATCGAACTCACGTGTCCTCATTACATCACCTTTCATTTCTATTCCTCTCCCCACACCCCTCCCCGATTGGACTCAAGGCCTATGCTACATCCACAATCTTTTTACATTTTGAGATAGTCTCGCTCATTTACCCTGGCTGGCCTGAAATGTGGAATCGTCCTGCCTCTGCTTTCAGAGGAGCTGGGCATGTGCTACCATGCCCAGCTTTGTTTCCTCTTGAAAAAGCCCTTTCCACATGGAATGCGCCCTTCCACTTCGGGGCTATTTTATCCATCCCAGGTCACTTTCATAAGCCCGCTGGAATTAGACCTATCTATACCTGCTCAAACAGAGATTTCAAAAATATGATTGAAAACATATACGAATGGTAAAAATACAAAACCAGTGGGGGAAACAGTGTGTGGTCCTTTCTTTGCCTAGAACCACAAAGAACTGGAAGCTGAACAGCACTGAAATCAGAATGAGATGCAGTTATGGTGTTTGCAGGGAAGCATACACCAAGAGTACAGACTCCATGCAGAATTATGGCTTCCTGGGGTTCACTGACCCAGGAGGAATGCCTTAGACTCCAAATTGGTGTTTCTCAGGCACCGGAACATTCTTTCTCCAAGGGAAGCTAAGGTGCTGCCTGTGGGCTTCCAGGCTTTTTTTGGAAGGTGGCTGCTAGGTGTGCACATTTGTCTTTGTGCCTCCTTCTTCTTCTTTTTCTTTTTTTTTTTTTAACAGAATTTATTTATTTATTTATTATTATTTTGCAGTACTGGGGATCAAACTCATGACCATGTGCTTGCCAGGCAGGCACTTATGCCACTAAGCTAAATCCCCAGCCCCTGTGCCTCCTTCTTCTGATAACAACACATGGTGGTGAGAAAGGATCTGAGTTATTGCAACTGTTTGAGGGAGAATCATACAGAGAAATTATGAAAATCTATGGACCAGGGCTGACCTCACAGACGACAGTAAAGGTCAACCTGCCAACTGAGTGTGACTGAATGGCACAGTCTGTAGGGGCCAGTGAAGCAAGAGTGGAGGCACACGGCTAGTCCTCCTACAGCCCATCTCAGCATGCAACCCTTTGTGTTACGTCCTCACAGACCCAGCAGTGCTCAGCACAGGGCAGCTGCATGCTGATCCACAGCTAATTCGCAGCTCTTCCCGGAGCTCCTGTCCAAGGGGTTCTCCCAGGGGCCAGATGTGCAGCTCCACTCATGTTCCCAGTCAGAGCACTTCTAGCAGCAACCCTCAGACGCTCTACACAAAATGGTGCCTCCTTCATTTTACACACACACACACACACACACACACACGCACACCCCTATACCTCAATGAAATCATCCCTTATTGGCTAATCATAATTATCTAGAAATTGTATTTGTGTCTTTTAAAAATAAAAAAATCACAAAAGCAGAGAATAATATAAGCATATATGCAAGTAAAACCTAAAAAGCCACCATTCAATTTAAGAAACAATATATGTATTTATCTCCCCACAGAGTAAATAAATATTCTCTCCAGTGTGATGTTTATCATGTGCCGTATGGTATCCTTCTGCAACTTTTTCTCCCCAGTGCTGAGAACTGAACTCGGGGCCTTGTGCATGCCAGACAAGCACTCTACCACTGAGCTACACTCCTGGCTTTTCCTTATTAAGTTTTTAGGTAAGCCACTCACTGGGCCCATTCTGGTTTATTTACCTTGGACAAACCAGCTGATGGTAGCTGATAGCAAGATCAGCAGACCACACAGAATTCAAACTACGGCACGTTTAACAGTGAAGGGATCCACTGTTAAATGCGGTAGGAGGCATACAGTGGGTCTGTTTGAGGCAAAGCAGGAATACGATCATCACTCAGTGCCAGCAGATCAGCTTCTGCTTTAACACCTGGGATTAGTATGACCAACTAGCAGCCTTTGCCATCTGATGGGCTTCTCAGAATGAGTGAGTTCATTTGTGACTTCGTGACTCTTTCGGCAGAATGTCATTAACGAGAGCCTCGTCCTCCTTAGTAGAATGGGGAGCTGGGAAGAGGACAGAGCGTGTAGTTCTACCCACCCTCCTACTTTCCTCCAGTATAGGCCTAGGTTATAAAGTGCTCACAGCACAGTGAAACCCCACAGCCCTGCTGAAAGCCACAGTGCCCTCCAGAGGACTACAGCAACCCTTCCGTGTGCTGGACCAGTTGCTCCCACATCAGGGCAGGGTCGGAATGCCCCCTGCAGGACTCCCAAAAGCAAAATGGTCAAGGATGCTCCTATGCTTTTTAGGCAGCATGTTAATTAGCGCTAGTTTCTATGGAAATGCGTTTATTGCTAATCAGAATTCCTCACAGCACCCAACTGGTTCCAGAGGCACCCCTCACATCTGGAATAGTGCTGAATTAGATGCTTGCTATGTAAGCCAGTAGAAGCCAAAGGGAGTGTTACAGCAGTCAGTCATTTTGGTTTCCCTTTGGGTTGGAGGGAGATCTGACCCCTAGCCTCAAACTGTGCCAAGCAGGGTATGAGACAGAGGATTCTTCCTGTTTGTCCTTCTTCTGGGGCAAAGCTAGTGCTCACACACCTGGAAAAGGAGACTGCATTTTCGGTAGTGCTCTGTGTGTGCTGCCTTCAAGCCTGGCTCTGGCTGAAGTCTCAGCATGCTCCTCAAGATGCCTTTCTTATTTTGCTCTGCATTTAGGCATTAAGATGCACAACCATCTTATCAAGGGGTAACCCTCCCATTGCATTTGACCAGTTTCATTGCTGCCTGAAATTAAAACACAGAACTTATAAATCCCAAGCTGTCACAGTGTGAATGAAACCCTAGAAATAAATCCAGTCTAATGACAGAATGATCTGGAGACCTCAGTGGGAAACAAGATACTTTGTTTAATAATTATCAGCCTGCTTTCAGGGCCTGTCTGCCAAAGCAGTGGTGTCAGAATTGCACAGGGAAGAATTTTTTCCCCAGATTTCACCCTGGGAAAGACTGAAGTCATTTAAAACCAGACTGGACGCTTTTGATTTACATTTGTGATATTAAATATGGAGCGGCTGTCTGCATTTATGCTACGGGGCATTACTTCAGTTCGAAGAAACGGGGAGGTGGCAGAGATCCAGTTTACTAATGAACAAGCTTATCTGGAGGAAAACAGCTTTTCACACCATAACAAACAATGAACACCTCTTAGATAACAAATTCAATGGCAAAAATATAGCTCTGTACATGTCACAGTCCCGTAATTTAATGGAGGCACTTGCAGCATTAGTGGTTACATTAATTTTTAAAATTAATTTTGTTTGGCCCGCAGGGAAAATACTTTCTTTTTTGTTTCTGATATCCTGCAGCTCATTAACACTGCTTACTGTTGCTCTATAATACCATCCATAATCGTCCACTTGCTAGCCAGAGGCCATTTTTATAAGAAAGCTGGAAGAGGAGCAGAAGCTGGCTTTTCTGTTTCCTTCCACAAAGAAAGGCTCTCCCAGCTTGACAGTGCTGTTTGGCAGCCATGGAAGGCTCTGGAACTGCGCTGTGGTGAACTGTGGGACAGCTCTGGATGGGCCAGTGAGCACTGCCCCCATGCAGGGTCTCCCAAATGTGACTCTCAGAATTAACTGGGCACTTCTCTGCGTAAAATATGGGTTACCAGGCACCCATCACATACACACATCACCTCCTCTGCCTCCCACCCACCCCACAAAAGGGTTAACCTCCGGCTATCAAGAAAATAGGCCCCTCTCCCTCTGCCTGGGGCAGGGAGATCAGGGAATTCACTGCTAATCACTGCGGTTGTGATTTCTGATTTCAACTGGCAGCAAAGAGAATTGAACTGGAGTCCCCTGAGAGCAGCCAGCTCCACAAGGCAGACCTTGGGCTTGTTAAGCTGTGATGCTGCCATGTGATTATCAATTTTAAATTAATCTCCCCAGTCAGTTTAAAGTGGTTCCTAAAAATATAATCTCTGGGATATCTTACCATAAGACTTAACTAAAGGGAAAAATGTAGATAATAATTAAGTGCTTTCCTCCATCTAAGCCTCCTGTAAAACCCTTCTGGAGACTTGGCCAATCTACCGGCAGCAGGAAGGCCAGCCAGGGGCAGTCTGGAGGTCTGATGGAGCTGGTTTATAAGTTACACACTTTCTCTGAATAAAACTGAAACAGGCAATATGCATTTGGACAAAAGGTTAAAAATACAGTACTATACTGTATTACAACAAATCCTGCCCTATTTTTAACTCAGAGAAGTTTGGGAGGGAAAGCCAGAAAAAATTGTCTAGACATACTTTCTCTAAACTCACGAGGGAGTCGTTACAAACTCACTTTATAGGGACATAATCCAGGTTATATATACAACACTTTTTTTTAAAAGGCAGAAACAGTGGGAGAATATGAACACAAGTGAAAGGAGTTCTTATTTGTATGAAATGGGCTTTCTTTGGAAAGTCTCTGGCCCTTGAGGAAGGTGCACGTCAAAAGCAGACGTATTTTCCAAAAGCTGCTAAGAAGGATGAAGGAATCTACTGCTGGTTCATTGACGAAATCCACCATTCCACCCACACTCTGAAGCCTTCTGCCAAATGAAAGGATGATTCTCCACCTGCAATTCTGTGAAATGGCAAGTTCCAAGTTTCCGTTGAGGGGAAATACCAGCGGTATTTTTCTTTCCCCCCTCCCTGACCTTCCTATTTCTCTGGGCGGCATGGTGCAGGGGCTAGATAATTTAAAGCAAGAGCACAGAACAAATACATGTCCTTCATGTTGTAGCCACACATAGCTAAGAATAAAAACTCCTGGAGGGCTCAGTGAGAACCCACTTGGCGAGGCTTGGCGGGGATGCACAGGGGTGCTTTGGTTAGGTAGATGAAGAGAAAGGAGACCGATCTGGAAAAGACTGAGAAGATAGCACATGCAAAGTTTTTATATCACCACACTGCCTTCTGTTAACAAGAGCAATAAAGAAAAGCTCCAATGTTGTAAAATTTAATTATTTCTGTAATTTGCTTTCTTAAAAGCTAAGAAAACAATAATTCATTGCCCCTTCAACCAGCTAGGTAAGTGACCTTGAAAAAATTATTGAATATCTTTGGTTAAAAAGGGGAACGGGGCTGAGAAAGATAAGCTCTACAATTCTGATTTCATTATTCTGGATAAAAATGTAACCTGCTATATATAGGACAAAGTTCAATTTTGATACCACTTTTGACCAAGTGATAAAAAATTAGAATAAAGATTTTATTAATAGACACATTTTCACTATATAAACAATATGAACTATAAAGGCTTTTAACAATAAGCCAGTCTATCAGCTACTTGGGGGAATGAGGCAGGAGGACTGCTTAAGCCCAGGCGTATGAGATCAACCTGGACAACACAGCAAAACCTTGCCTCAAAACAAACAAGAATCAATCATACCAATTTAAAAAAAGCCTGAATAAAAGTGATACTAAGGTCTCTTTTACACTTATGGAAGAGTCCCTAAGCAGGTGGTGACTGTTGCCCTGTGAATCTCAACTTTTTTTTTTGTCTTTGTTCTAAATTCTACTTGAAGATTTGATGCAAGCTATGGACCATCTTCTGAGGTAAAGGTACATGCTCAAAACTGAACCAAACTTTAAACACACTTTCAGGAGCATCCTGGGCTCCTTGTTGCCCACCTGCAGATCCTACAGTGATCTATTAATTGCAAGATAAAAAACCCATTTACTTACTGGAATGTTTATTTGCTTTCATATTTGCCTAGAAGGCTTGTAGCATTCCTTGTTTTCAATAAGAAACTTATTTTTCATTTAAAAATATAAACTGATCCTACATAGCCGAGCCATTCCACAGGGAATCTGATTTACTTGGCTCCAGAGCAGAAGGTTGGCACATGCAAGACCCCAGCTGTAACTTTAATGGCCCAAGAGCAGCTTCAGAGGCAGGGCATGTGTCCTGACTTAACTCAGAACCCTTCTTCCATAGGAGAGAATTCCAACCTGCAAATAAGTCTGCCTGCGCCCTCCTATTAGGAGCTGGCCTCTTTCTGACCTACCTCTGCTGCCCCTTTGACCTGTCTTCCTTCCTGAAGAGCTGATAGGAAATGCAATACCTGGCAAGAGGAGTACAGCAGGAAGCACCCTCCTGAAATGTCAGTGACTCTGGGGCTCCCACTTGCATCCCAGTCCCATTCAGGTCGTCCAGCTAGCAGAGGGCACATCTGCATAGCTTAAGGTCAACAGGGAGCCACCCTGGCTTCCAGTCTTGCAACGCTCCTGTTTCAGGGTTGCAAGAAGGAAAACTGTCAAGAACATCTACTCTAATTGGCACTGAGCCAGTAGCTGATAAAACATGGAAATTTGCTTTGAGGTTCAATGTATTTTAAAAAAGCATAAGTCCACTAAGTCTGTGCTTTTCAAAGGAGCCGTGTGGTGCATCTTAAGTTCCTAAAAGGACCAGTTTCTTGGGGGCCTGTGTCCTGACTGTGAAGATAACTCAGAGCCTGGCCTGCTAACACAGTCCAGCTTCTCAGAACGGTGGGTCATCCTCTGTCATCTTCTTGCATCTTCCAAGCTAATTATGAATCGTGTTTCAAGAGGAAAGAAAGGCTGGCTCCAGGACAGTTCTCCCCTGCTCACGCTCCAGCCAATCTCCCAAGTGGATGAGTCCACAAACTTCTCAAGAAAGTGACAAATGAGGCACTAAAGCAGAGAAACTGTGAATTCAATCGCTTAGGCCTGAATGGAGAGAGCCCTGCAAGATGGATTCCGTCACACTAAATAGCTTGACTCATGTCAGGAGAAAGCAGTCTATAGAACACAGGAAGAATAGCTTGGGAAAATGATTTATTAATTGCACAATCTCTGTTCTATCCCTAGGCAGGGTAGATATGAAACCCATGTCTCCAATACCGAAGAACGTGTGATGGAAACGTTTGGTATGTGAACAAGACTGTTAACCTGATTTCTGATGAACCAAAGGCATGAAGGAGAAACAGGATAGCACCAATGTTTTATGAGCAAATTTAACGCTAACAAGGCAAGAAGCCCTGTCTCAAGTGCTCATCTCAATTGCATCTGGATTATTATTTGAAAGGATTAATATCTGCTATGTGACATTCTCAGTGTTGCATATGGAGATGGCAAAGTTGCCTAACTTGACATCTAAGATGTTCTGTCATCTTTTAGGAAAACAGAATATAAATTGGTTGTTTTATACTTGTTAGTTTGGCTTTAGTTAGAAACATCATTTCCATATGGAAAATGAATTTACTTAAGGATATGTCTCAATGCAGCAAATAGGTTTTATTTTAAAAAACAAAATTATGATAATATGGCTAAGGGTAGATAAGAATAATTTGGGTAGGTTTGAATATGGAACAAAACTTGTTTTTAATGTTTTCAGAAATTGGGAAAAGAAAGAGAAATTCTAGGTTCTGATTTTTTATTTTATAATAAACTCAATGACAAATCTAGAAACACCTTAATATTTTGGTAACTTAGCTTACTAACTTTTAGAGTTTTAAGAAAAATAATTACTTCAGCAAGGTAGAATTTAAAATATTCCTAGACTCAGAATAGGGTCATTGACTTCCAATGTCATCTCGGTCTCAAAAAACATCACTGGTCAAAAGGGACAAGTGGGGGATACAAAGTATGCAGTGTGTACACTTCATCTCCTTCATGCCATTCTCCTGCAGACATCACTACTCGAGTCAGCCTTTTATTTCTTCTTGCCATCCAACTAATAGGCTGGAGACAGCACGACAACAGAAACTTGTCTGTCATCCTGATAGAGACAGCTTCAGGTCCTTTTTAGTTCTAATGTTTTTAGGATATCATCTATAAAAGTAGGGTATGGAGGGAAAAATATACGGACAGACATGTTCATGAGCTTGCTATTGTAGGAGGGAAAATGGAAAACACATTGTTTTCATGGCTGCCATACTTAAGAGTCCCAAGAGCCCTTACAGTGCAGGCCTTGGAAGTAGGTAACACGGCTGTGGCTCTAAACCAGCCCAAAGTGCCAGACAAAGCAAAATCAGTTTAGTTATAGATACTGTTGTGTGTCACTTACCTAGACCAGAAGAGAATTTAAGGTACCTTTAAAAGATAATTCAGAAAAAAGCTTTTAAATTTGTGGTAGAGGCCTGCGGATATAGCTCAGTGGTGGACTGAGCATGTGGAAGGCCCTGAGTTTGATCTCCATCACTGAGAAAAAAGAATGCTGACAGGGCTGGGGGTGTGGCTCAGTGGCACAGCTCTTGCCTTGCATGCAAAGGTCATGAGTTCGATCCTCAGCACCACACACACACACACACACACACACACATACCCAAGGGGGGGGGAAGCACCTATAGATATGGAGATAGGAAGAAAGCTGTCTTCACGCATTTAACTACTTATTTCTAACAAGCAGAACACAAATCTGATGATAGGCTTCCTGGAGTCATGGTGAAGAGGGATATTTAGTCAGCAGCATGGTTCATGAGGGCCATAGGACTGACAAAGTCAACTGTTCAAAATAAATGTTCCATTTTTCCTGACTCCACAGCCATAGGGTCTCCTGGGGAAGTGTTATGCCTTCTGAGGATCAACAAAGAAGAAAACAACAAACAATGTATTAAATAACATTTTTCTACTCATTCATTTTCTGCTTACTCAAAAAGCTTTGCCATAGATTTCACAGAGTTATTGGTTGCTCCATGCCAAATTCACAGTGCCATTCCAAAACAAAATGCAGGAAAGTTCAGTTCTTTGGTTCTCTAATGTTTGGGCTTACTTGGAGGATGTGGAATAATATTTCTCCAACTATTTCCAAGGGACCTATGAAATATCAGTAACTGTTCTAGGGTCAACACAAGCACCTTTACTTCCTATCACTGTGCTTTCAAATAAATGTGCTTAATTTGATCTACCCCAGCAATTCTCCAACAAAGTACTTTATCTTAGGGACATTTATTCATACCTTACAAGAAAAGTATTCCAGGAAACATTTCAAACAATCCCAATCAGGAGAAGGGCTGGCTGTGAGTTTGCAAGGCATTTCCTGAAATTACCCGGGAGACTTCTCAGTCACTGATGATGAGGAGGAGGAGCTCATGGCTTAAGGAGAGTCAAGATGCACGTGTGGACAAGTCCAGGCTCTTAAAGGTCTTAGGTCCAACCTTGTACTAACTGCTTAGGGTCCCCCACTTCGACCCCTAAGAAGGAAGTGCTGACATGGCCAAGGGCAAAACGCAGCGTTCAAAGAAGGACAGAAGGGTCCCTGTGCTAATGAGAGGTTAGAAATGCAGGGACAAAATGTGGTTGGGATCTCTTGGATCCCTCTCTTGGATCCTCTCTCAGCCTGGCCTCTGGTTCAGGCTTGAATTTTGGTTTAACATAGTAGATTAGACCAGAGTTTGGAACCCAAGTCACAGACCACCATAAAGAAAAGGTACATATCCATGGACTCGCCCAGGGTGATTAGGAACTGGGGTTTTAAGACTCCAACTATCTCGGAAACCTGACTAACACAGGAGTCTCCTAAATCTGTGAAGCACTGACATTCCGTGAAGAACAACCACCTGCTAACCGGGCACAGCCACGCTGGTTTCCCCAAGTCATTACCACTCTCCAATCTGACACCACAAAATAAAGTGTCTGCCAAATATGAACAAACCAAACCCTTAATGAGAGGCAAGGCAGAATTATCAGCAAAGCTCACTATGTTTGCAGGCCGTGGAACAACCTAACAGTATATTATAGCAGGTTATTTCTGAAGTTCCCATGATGCGCTCCTAATGGGTATAAGGATGTGCTGACTTCCAAAGTGGGACTGACAGGCCCGCAGTTAACTGTCATTTCCATCACAGACTTAATAGCTTTGCCAGGCTTCCTCCCAGCAAACGAAGAGAAGAAAGGTCTTGCTATATGACAGCATTCAAAAAGAATGCATGTGAATGCCATTATGGTATTGAAAGTGTCAGGTGCCAGCAGAAGGGCCCTGATCAGACAGACAAGCATTGGGCTGCATGCTTTAAGGTTATTTGAAGCCTGTCATTTCCATTAGCTAGCTAACCACAAGTGGAATCATTCATTAGCTGGCTTTCTTTAGTACTAAGGTGGGGCTGATGGTGGGGGTGGGCTGGAGCAGGTAGGGAGGCCTGGGTTTGGCACCTCTGGTTCCTACCCTATTAGCAACTCATGATGGCTGGCAAAGGGAGGGGTGCACACAGGCAGTGATGCCCCATGTGCCTGCTCATTAGTGGCTGGCAGTAAAGCACAGAAATGAGTGGACATTGGCACAGGCCGGCTTTCTGTTCTTGGAGAAGGCCAAAAATAATCTCAGTAGATTTAATTAAAACTGCAGTGAACAGATGGGGAAGATGGAAAGAACTCCAACTGGAGACCACTCATCTGTCTAGGTCTCTGCGATGTTTTAATGAAGCCTTCGCTGTCTGCAGGTCCCAGTACTGACACATCCCTTTCTGGTTATGCAACCGAGCGGAAGGATTACCCACCAACTCCACTTAAAGTGGCAGGGGCCTCTTTCCCAAAGAAAAGTGGGGCTTGACTCAATCTAACTTGTGCTACAGGAAAAAGCCAACAAACAAAATCGACATAGACAACCACTCCCTCTTATTTTGATCTAATCCTCAGGTGAGAAGGACGTAATCAGGTATTCAATAAAGTTCTACAGAAGGGCTACTGATGGCTGCAATGGCCCTCAGGGGTTAACGGGAACCCAAGGCAGGCTTGAGATGTAAACCTCCAGGTCCAGCTAAAACAAAGAAGCTCTGTCCCAACTGGGCCAGTGGTGAGCCCTAGTCAGTGGCTCTTTTCACAGTCTGCTACAGTGCAGCAGCATGGAGAAAGTCAGCAGACAGTCCTAACTCACCACACACATGTGTTCTCCACTGACCGAATGATTTTAATGTAAAAGCCCAAACGGTGCTAAATGCAAAGTGGAAGTTCAAAAGCTGCTTGTACTCTGCAGGCCAAAATGTAGAGATGGCCGACTTTGTAGGCACCCTTGGCACACTGGAGGCAGCTTCAAACTGGGTGGAAGCCTGCAGCTGTTCAGGGTAAAGAGCTCTAGAGATAAAGACCCAGGGGTAAGAACTCCAAGGGAGTCTACTCAAAACTCCCTGCCACCCAGAATCTGTAGCTGTCCCTGTAGGGACATTCCAGGTGTCCTCTAAACGATATCATCTTTTACAAAATCTTTTTCAGATGTTAGCTGAGATTGGT
>PVLA01002572.1:0-27500 GCA_004027455.1 Hydrochoerus hydrochaeris | reverse complement strand
CCCCCAAGGCTCTTCTACATAGGCTAACGTTTCCCAGCTCCAGTTTGAAGCTGAGAAGTGGAAGACCAGTTTCCAGGTTGATTCCCTGAGCAGGAAGCTGAGAATGTGAGAGTGAGTCACCTTTCGTGGGCCAAAGTCTGTTTAAACATTCCCTTATTTACTAGGGTAGAAAGTTAGGAAACCACGAGGGTTGATTTAACTCCCAGTCTTCTCTTTTTCATGAAAATAGTTCTACCTGTAGCTTTCCAGGGGTAAAATAAAAGAATGTCACAGGTCACTGAAGCTAGGAGTAGGAGTCCTATGAAATAACCAGACAAGGAACATTTACCCACCCCTGTCCTTCTATCCAGGGGCCCTGTGCTAGGCACTTTACCTTCACTGCCCTCCTTTAATCCTCTCAATAACCTTTGAAGCAAAAATCTTACTTTACAGATGAGAAGAGCAAGTCTCAAGACAGCACTGCACAAAGTTATGCTTCTCAGTGTCTTCAATTTCAAGCTTACTAGTGGTCATAGCTAACTTCTTCCCTGTGATGTGTGATTGACTTTCTAGCTCCAAGAGTTTGGGCCAATGCAGGTAACAATGTTAAACATTTGATTTTTATTCGTGTACTCATCCTATAGCTATTTGCTGAGCATGAACTCTATGCATACTAATACTCATCATCCTAAAGGACCTACAGAGTAGGAGAATACCACAGCAGCCAAAGCTCAACAGCACAGGATGTACTCAAGATATGTGTGCACTGGGCTTCAGGGAGGTGGAGAAAACAAAACATACAAGGCAAGACCACAAGACACCAGACTGAGATGTACTGTCTAGTCTTGAGTGTGCTTGAATCCTAAGGAAACTGCATTGGTTCATACATTACAGAGAATTAGAAAGATTGAGAACGAAGCGGCGAGGTCAAACAGGAGATGGGAAGGCAACAAGAAGTTCCTAGAAGGGGGAAGGAGAAGTAAAATACATCCAATCAAAGAGCATAGCCTTGAAAAAGTGCCAGTTGACTCCACATAGTCTTGGAAAACAGAGATGGGAGAAGGGAAAGGAGGTTGTTTCGAAATCACTGGGAGAGAAGAGGTGCAGGAGAGGCGAAACTGGAGAAAACAGTGGTCAGATGGCGAAGGAATAAAGGTAAGATTGAAACTTTGGTCGTTTGTGTATGCTCTGGAACAGCAAGGATGTTTACTTTTCTCATAAAGTGTCCCAGAGTACAAGTTCTCCATATATGAGTCCAATATGGTGTATCCAACAGTGCCTGGATTCAGAACAACCACGTACTAGGGGTGGGCAAAAGGAGACCCTGTGGAAAGGGACACCTGCAAAACAGGACCAATCATGTGAGCTGGCCGAGAATGAAGACCATCCACTTCAGTTAAGAGCAAGTGAGGATCTCAACTTGCATGAACCTTAGCTCTCCCGGGCCAGACCTGCTTAATCCACTTTGAAGGTTGGAGTACTTAGACAGGGTGAACTTTCATTTAATGATCCCTGGGCTGAGACCTCCAAACACAATCTGATTTCAGCAAGGAATGAGCATGGCTCAAATTCTACTCCACGGTGACAGCTGAGTTTCTAAGAGAGACTTCACCCTCCTCAGATTGAAACCATCTCCTTATTTAAACCAAGGTTAATAACACTTAAGAGTTTCAACAAGTTTCTCTAGTTTTGTTTTGAAAGAGAAAAAAAGAAAGGAAGAGAGACATGCACCAAAATAACCAGCTTTAACAAATGGCTACTGGTTTAAAAATAGTGCAGGGGCTTAAGATTTTGCCTTTATCTCAGTGGTTGACCTTGCTAATACAGTATGTAGATCTCTTGCCAACTAATCGGCGGACTGTAGAGCACGGCTTCAAGCTGTGGTCAATGATCTGTAACAGGAATGAATGAGAGGGTTTTAGCAGCCAGGATCTGTAGCCTACTATCTATATCTGACAGCTGTCACCCTCTCTGCAGAGGCCAAGGCCTAGACCTTCATTTAAAAGCAGCATGGCTGATCAGATTACTGGGACAGTGTGTCAAAACTGACTGCGCTGAACTAGGGACATAGAAAGTAAATCTATAAATAGCAGTCTTGCTGCTTCCATGAAGCACTGAAGGGTAACCAATATTGAGCAGCAAATGCAATGTTTAGTCTTTGCTGCCAGTGGGATACAACTGCAGCCAGATTAGAAGTCTTGCTCTATGATATAATGTAATGGAAAGATCGACTTTATGGGCAAGAATTTAAAAGAGTTACATTCTTGGCATTGGTAATGGTTGCAGAGCAATAATTGGTTTGAACCAACTTTATGAGCTAACAAGGTTCCCTAGCACTTAATAATGTCCTTAGGGCACAAGGACTCAGCAAGTCACCTTTACCATAATGTGCTGGCTGCCTGTTTCTGACAGTCCTTGGGGACTGCTAGTGTTGAAACACAGAGAGTGATAAAATAAGAGGCTCTCCATTTGATATCTATTATAGATGTCAACTGGGTCTTCAACCAGAACAGCTGCACAAAGTACTTGGGAAGAGCAGAGAATCATGAGGGTGAGTTATCTATAGACCATGCTGATTGCACAGCTTAGACACTGGACAACACCGGGTTATAAATGAGCCAGCTGACATTTTATAGTATGTACCACCTCTTCCAAGAACCATTTGTCACTCTTCAAGGTTTCTGCTGATAAAACTGGGATGTCTAAAAATTTGTCAACAACCACAGAAAATAACCCTGAGGTCATGTCAGGGGGTGAAAAAGAATATGCTTACTTGATGTTCTACAAACACACAAATGGAACACTGGTGTTCAAAGGCCTCTCTCCTGGTTGCAGAGTTCTAGTCAGCACTGGTCTGGCTGCCAAGGATGTGAACAGGAAGACAGTGGGTTACGAAGTAGTGCATAATAACTAAGTGATCAGAGACTCAGCCTGATTGAGTGAGGCCTTGACTCCAGCACAGCCACTCAGCCCCTGCAGGACAGACAGGTGTCCATAGACTGCCAATTCTGCACCACTCCTTGCTAGGCTGAAGAAGATGGTCGTCAGACAAGTGATCTTTTCCAAGGTTGGTGCAACTGCCCTGGCTCTTTTGTGAAAAGTTCAATTTAAATACTAATTTTCAAAAATAAAGCATTAAAGAAAACATATTAATCATAGCTAAAATTTCCGTATGCCAAGCACTCTTCCAAGAAATATATATATATATATATATATATATACTCTGTAATCCTTACCACTTGATGACATATGACATAGGCACTTCTTTATTATCCCAATTTTAGAGATTAAACCCAAGACATGCAAAGGTGAGTAAATTGTTCAAGGTCACACTGTCAGAGGAAAAGCCAATATTTAAATCCAGGAAGGCTGGCTCCAGAGTAACTACATATCTTCTTCCTTACCCCCAAACAGTCCCTCAAGGGGATACTATATTAGAGAAGGAACATGCAAAGAAAAGATCAAAGTGACTCATTCAGAACCACATAGGAATAAAAAAATAGAGAGGAAAATGAAAGACCATCTATTCTGATGGCTCTCTAACCTGAGTAACTTTACTCTGCAAGGTTTAAGCAGCATACACTTCCTAAGCTCCTCTAACACTAGACACTATGTTAATTGGGGAAGAGGGTTCAGAAATGAAAAGAAACAGCCCATTGGGAAACCCAGCCTCAGGGACTCTATCCTGGAAGGCCATCATTTGCAGTGGCCTCTTCAGACATTAGAAAATACTTTCACCTCAGGAATACAGCCAGGGATTGGAGTATGTTGAGGGGCACGGATATGGAGGAATGGAATATCCTCAGTGCTGTTCTCAGGCCAGTGGGAAACACTCACCCGAAGGGCTTTGAACAAAGATGAGTTGATAAACCTTCAGGCTAACAATGAGGCCTCCCTATGCAATTTGCTGCTAGCCATTTTGGGGCTCCTGCTGGCATTTTATGCTGCCCAGGGAGGAGAATAAGTCCAATTAAAAACTCACGTATGTTCCCATGGCTTTAAAAATGTCACACTGACTTTCTGTCACTATCTCTTGGAATCCCAGATACTGGAGCTGTGAGGGGGCAACTGGAGATCATTTACTGCAACCTCCTTTACTTAATGGATCAGAAAGCAGAGCCCAGAAAGGTTAAGTGGCTTGCCCAAGGACAAAGAGCCAGAGAGTGGCAAATCCAGGATAGCATCTCAGGTCGGGAACTCCCAGTAGAATTATTTTTTTACAGTGCTATATAGCTATATATACTGTATGCAGGTATACAGTATGATAAAAATCAGTGAATCCAATCAAGTCAAATGTGTGTTTTCAAAAGAGTCAAGAATGAAGAAATAGAATTTGGAGAACATTCAACATTCATGAGGTGCGCCCATTTGAGGTCACTGGAGACACTACTCCACTGCAAAGGTTTTCTTGATAGAGGGCTTCATTGGCCAGCTGGATGGAGACATGCACACACTGATATTTTGCCCCTGGCAATACCTTAAACCCCCAGTTAAGCAAGTATAAAAAACGGCAATGGCCTTGAGAGTGCAGCATGGTTTATACATGGCAAACACATCTTTGAGGATTTGGAGAAATCTACAAGGGATCCAATGCTTTTCCACCTATTGACATTTACAAAGCAGTTTAAATCATGCATGAGAGGCCTCAGGCACATGCAGTTCACAAAACATAACTCTGAGCTCCCAGGGAATTTAAGCTGACCAACACTCTTTATTAGAACCGACAGTGAAAGACAGCTATTGCAAAATTTGTACCAGAAATGCAATACCAAGATGACAGCCTTAATGCCAGTGGATATATTATGTAGATTACCTGACTCAAATCTTTCTTGTTAAATAAGTTTCATGCATTCTCTTTTTCTCCTCAAGAATATCCTTCTGGCTTCACTAGGGGACCATTCCATAAGTTCCTTGATCATTCATCTGTTTTTCCATATTTTGGACATGCTAACTTGGCAAAAATGATCAGATAGAGATATTTAAACAGTGGTAAACAGTTAAGCCTTTAAATGAGCCATATAGCTAGCTGAACCACAATTTAAATATTTCAATGTTATTTTTATATACTGTACCAATATTTAACAGTTAAAAAAGAAATATTTTCCTAAAGCTGATCCATCCCAGATATGCAATTCCCATGTAATCTAAGATTACACATATGTGATATTTATTAATATAATTATAAATTAAGTATTTCACCTACATGCTTTTACAGGCCAAGAATTTCAAGGAAATAAGGTTCTAGTGAAAACTGGCTAGGGACAAAAAACAGTAAACATAGTTTTCTTCATGAATCTTCACAGAAATCAAAAAACAGTGTGGATGTTTTTTCGTTCTGCTTTAATATGGTGCAGAAGGAAGAGGTCAATGTGACTAATGTCACAAAAGGAAGTTGCTGGTAATTTGGCACTGGTGACAGTTGGCCAACGGCTAATTTGGCAGAGGCTGATTTAGAATAAAAGTACATTTATTTGAAGGCTTTTCAGTTTTTGAATGGATCAGATAATTTGCTTCCTACTCTAGACATCCCAACCCGCCTCAACCTTACATTGAGGTAGATGTCATAACTGCTAAATTAAACACAGCCACATGCACGCTTCTAGAGTCAGGGCTCACATCACTTGGAATGTACTGGTGACCGAGAGCAGTTTGTCTCCCGCGTCCCGCAGCCTGCTAGCCACTCTACCCTCACAGCTCCCACAGTGGGGTTCCGGGGTCCTGGAACACAAAGCTGTCTATAGCAGCAGTAGTGCATCACTTGCTATTTTCATATTATTCTTAATATTTTTCAAATACACAGGTGTTTCTGTGATTATGAAAATACACTTCCCTTTTAAAACCAGAGCTGAATTAGCAGTAACCTGTAATTCCTCATGTATTTTTTTTTATTATTATGGGCAGTTTCCAGAAAAGCAGAAAAAACTAAAAACAAAGTTCTATGTATCACTATCCAGTTTCCACAGTGATCAACTCACAGTCAGTTCTGCTCCATTTCTACCCACTTCTTATACTCCCACCTGAAAGAAATTCAAAAACCCACACACTACATCATTTCAGCCGCATATATTTCCATGTATGTGTTTTTAATTTTTTACATTACAAGGTGATAAAACTATGGCTATTACTATACAGGGTTCCAATTTTTTAATATTTGAAAAATATTCTTAGGCTAAAATACAATAAAATTTAAAAATCACAGAATAAGTTTTTAAGTTGCTTCTGGGGATCGCAATCATTTATTCAAGAGCAGAGCATCTTACATTTCTTTATAAGCACCAGGAGCTAACAAGATGTGTGTAGATAGTATTTAACAAATGTTTTTCAAACGATTTCCTGAATGATACCCACTATATATGCAAATGTAAATACACTACATTATTGTAATCAAAGCCCAATAGTGAATACATTAATAGAGTAAGCTTGAAATAAAACTACCTTAATAGGGTTACTGTTAGTATTAAATAAGAGATATATCTTGTATCCTGTAATTTAAGTGGTAAACATAATCTATACCCCACAGGCTTTCAAAAGATGGTCATAGAGCACATTCAGACACAATTTTGTATGCTGGGTATAAAAAGCAGTGGTGAAAAATTACTTGGGCATCTGAGATCATGTGTAACTCATAGTGACCCATCAGGCATTGGGCATTGAGAAGACTGAGAGAGTTTTGACACCCTACAATCATCTAAATAAACTTCTCCAAAACTGTCTTCTGTACTTATAGTTATGTCTTTTAAAAATCGCAGCAGTGAATGAGTTACATAATTTTAATAGAACTGACAGCTGATGAAACAATGCAAGAAAAATAATCTAACAGTGACCTCAAACGAAGCCACAAAGACATCAGGTTAAAGGAAGTAAAATCACTCTTTACACTGTAATTTTACCTTTTACTTCATATTAAAATAAAAAGCCAACTTAAACCTTCTTAGGATATTATATTTTGAAACTAACCACAAAATACTTCCAGAAAGGGGGCTAATTTCAGAAAATCCATATGCATTTTGACTTTTTTCAAGGGGAAGCAAGATTTCTATATCATAGTGTGGTTAAATGTAGAAAAAAATGTAGCAGTGATATGGAATAAGTGAAGATCATTGATCTGAAGCAGTCTATAATTACCATTTTAAGGGCAGAACACCTGTTTTACTAAGGGAACATACACATGCAGTACATTTCCTCATTATAATTATGAGAATGAATGATAACCCATACTTGAATTTTATCCCTTTTCTTGAATTTTCAGCTCTGCAGGTAGTGGTGAGACAGCACATTTGAAAAAATGCATGGTGGACTCAATCTCATTCCCCATCTTCTAGATGTTGAGCCCTTCTCTTCACTGTCTCCCCAAATATGTTAGGAGCACACAGGATACATTTTAGTAATATACAAGTAGAAAAATGTCCTAAAGTGAGATCTCATTAAGACAGACAAAACTAGTGAGGTCTACTAACATATTTTTTCTTTAACTATTTTCCCTTATCAAAAAACTGGTTCTAAAGAGAAACAGTACATATAATTCAGATCAGTAAGTGCAGGTAGAATCGTAAGACAGCTTATAGCATCATAAAATCTGCAAAAATGGCCTCCTTCATTTCAATATTTAGTAATAACAGGTTAGTTTCTTCATATTTTGGAGGACCTTCTCCCTGCTAGGGAATATCCATAGCTAGGTCAGGGAATAAGCATCATTCAGTCCAGACTTCAATGATAAAAGCCCCAACCCTACCAAGTGGCAAGTCATTCTCTGGTTGGTAATGGCAAGCTCATTCTTTGCTAAGGTGGCCATTGTGTTTTTACATAACTGAATATTTTATATTTTAATTCAATGCAAGGAAGAGCTGTCTCCTGGTACACTCAATTTATTTTTCCTAGCTCTGTCCTTACAGATGCCACAAGGTAAGTCTAATTTCTCTTTCATAAGAAAGGATTTTGAGTACTGCATTTCATGAAATCATTGTATTCCTCAAATCTCTTCTTCTACTAAATGTTTATAGTCATTTCAACAGTTCACTTGACATGTCTCAAAAACATCTCTGTCATCATTTGCTTATTCCCTTGATTGTTCATCCATTCATTATTCAGGCAAACACCTACACTTACTCAAACTGTTCTGCATAACACATGGTTTCAAGAATTTCTTTCTCATTATTTGCTTATTTGTTTACTCAGTCAGCAAACACTGAATGAAGCTTTACCCCTATTAAGTTATAGTCACTGTCTTGCATGCTCTGGACACAAAGAAGAAATATGACATCTCTGGTGACAACCTAGTGGCAAGTCAGACATAAAATCTCATTGGTACATGGTTAGTGGCATCTCAGAGGTATGTAAATGGAACAGTGGTGACATAAATGAGCAAGTATTCTAATATTATTTCTGAATGCTCTATAATTTGGTGGCTTATCAATACAAATCCCAATCTAAGCCTCTACTCTATTTGCAGTGAATTTTTCCCAGGGGACAAGGTAGATTATAGTGTTGTCACACTTCACTCTTAGCCATCTTCCCAGCAGTGTGTCCTCCTCCTCCTCTTTTAGTAGAAAACCACAACTCTGTTCATCAAGCAAACTGCCAAGTGCCCAAAAGAAGACCAGGTGGTCTAAACGAATCTCAATGTGCTAGTGACTGGTTTGTGGTGGCCATGTGACCTAGTTTTGGCCATTAAGAGGTAAGAAGAAATCCGCTTTGGGATCTCTGGAAAAGATTTTCCTTCCTATAAAATAGGAAACATACAAATTAAAAATATAGGTATGTCATTTTTTTTCTCTTCTTTGGACACGTGACATGGGAACACAATACTTGTGTCATTTTATAAATGTAAAATAAAGCTTCAGGAAAAATCTAACACTTAACGGAACATCTTTTGTTTTTTGGCTACTTTTGATTAGGTGTTCTGTTGCTTATAGCCCAATGCATCCTGACACAGAGTATACTCAACCTGTAGAACAACTGCCTTGGTGATGGATGGATTGAAACAGGGATTAAATTCTTATTGGTGAAACAAGAAAGAGGCTCACTGGAGAATTTGAAGAAGAAATCTGTGATCTTACATGCTAACAGGATGATTAAATGATTTAGATAAGAATCAAGTCCTGGTTTGGAATTTTTCTGCTAAACCAGGGCAATGAAAAAGCTCATGTTTGCTCATAATCACAAATTCTTGAAACTTTTTCGAGTCTAGTTTGTCTAGACTAAAGGGGACCAATATTATGCTTTACATACCAAAAAGTAAAAGGAATGGCTCTATGTCAATCTTGTGCTTTTACTTGATTCTGCTGTTTTCAAATATATAATCAAATCCACTAAAAACACCACCTATATCGTCACTGTGTGGGATTAGCAAATATTTAGTCTTCAATCACAGTGCAAAATTAGAGGCCAAATAATAGCTCTGGGGAAAAACCAAAAAATAGGCACAGGTGTACACTTTCCAAGTTAATGCTGAAAGTCTCACGGATTGAAGTATCTATCCTGGACTCCACAGAATATTAGGAAAATAAATTTTTCTGCCTCTAGCTAATCTTATCAAGAAAAAGAAAAAAAACACAAATTCATTCAATAAGGACTGAAAAGAGGGAAATTACTACAGATCCCATGGAAATTCAAAAGATCATGAATACCTACTTTGAAAATCTCTACTCACACAGAGTGGAAAACATAGAGGAAATGAACAGATTTCTACCAAACATATGAACTACCAAAGCTCAACCAAGAAGATATAGCAATTTTGAACAACCCAATATCCACTATTGAAATTGAAAACATAATTAAAAACTTACCAACAAAGAAAAGCCCAGGTCCGGATGGATTCACAGCTGAATTCTACAAGAAATTTAGAGAAGATTTGATGCCAATACTCCTTAAACTCTTCAATGAAATTGAGAAGAAAGCAATCCTCCCTAAATCATTCCTGGAGGCAAGTATTACTCTGATACCAAAACCAGAGAAAAACCCAACCAAAAAGGAGAACTATAGGCCAATCTCACTAATGAACATTGATGCAAAGATTCTCAATAAAATACTGGCAAATACAATGCAGCAAATCACAAGAACATTATACATCACAACCAAGTGGGATTCATTCCAGGAATTCAGGGATGGTTTAACATATGCAAATCAATAAATATAATATACCACATCAACAGAGCCAAAAGCAAAAGTCACTTGGTCATCTCAATAGATGCAGAAAAAGCTTTCAATAAAGTCCAATAAATGTTCATGATAAAAACCCTTCAGAAACTTGGAATACACAGTGTCTACCTCAATCTTATAAAGGCCATCTATGACAAACCAACAGCCAACATTATACTAAACGGACAAAACCGGAAAGCTTTCACTCTAAAATCAGGAACAAGACAAGGATGTCCACTATCACCACTCCTATTCAATATAGTTCTGTAAATACTAGCCAGGGCAATCAGACAAAAGAGAGAAATAAAAAGAATAAAGATAGGAAAGGAAGAAGTTAAATCATCACTATTTGCAGATGACATGATACCCTATATAGAAGACCCAAAAAACTCTGATAAAAGACTACTAGAGGTAATAAAAAAATTCAGCAGTGTAGCTGAATACAAAGTCAGTGCTCAAAAATCAATAGTATTCCTGTACACAAACAAAAAACTCACCACGAGAGAAATTATGGAAATATTGCCCTTCACAATAGCATCTACAAAAATGGAATACTTAGGTATTGACCTAACTAAGAATGTAAAAGACCTATATGCTGAAAATTATGCTATGCTAAAAAAGGAGATTGAAGAGGATATTAGAAAATGGAAGGATATTCCTTGTTCTTGGCTAGAAAGAACCAACATTGTGAAACTGTTATACAGATTTAATGCAATCTCAATCAAAATAACATTAACATACCTCAAAGATCCAGAGAAAGCACTCTTAAAATTCATTTGGAAACAGAAGAAACCTAGAATAGCAAAGGCAATTCTGGGCAACAAAGGTAAGGCAGGAGGCATCTCAATTCCTGACTTGAAACTATACTACAATGCCACAGTGATAAAATCAGCATGGTACTGGCAAAGAAATAGACCTAAGGATTAATGGAACAGACTAGAAGATGCAACACAACTACAAAGACACTCAGCCACCTGATATTTGACAAAGGTGCTAAACATGTTCACTGGAAGAAGGACAGCCTCTTTAACAAATGGTGTTGGAAAAATTGGCTTTCCACATGCTGAAGACTGAAACTAGACCCATGCCTATCACCATGCACAAAACTAAAGTCTAAATGGATCAAAGATCTAAATATTAAAACAGAAACACTAAATCTACTGGAAGACAAGGTAGGTAGAAGTCTTGGAGACATAGGGGGAGGCAGAGAATTCATGAACAAAATGTGAACTGTACGGGAAACACTTCAAAGAATCAACAACTGGGATCTCATATTATTGAACAGTTTTTGCACTTCAAAAGAAATCACCAACAGAGTGGAAAGAAAACCCACAGAATGGGAAAGAATTTTAGTCATCAACCCCTCAGACAAAGGACTTATATCCAGAACATATAAAGAACTGAAAAACATCAAGCCCCCCAAATTGAAAGACCTTCTCCAAAAATGGGCATCTGAGATGAACACACAGTTCTCAGAGAAAGATATACAAATGGCAAATAAATACATGAAGAAATGTTCACCATTACTGGTCATTTGAGAAATGCAAATTAAAACAGCATTGAGATTTCATCTCACTCTGGAAAGAATAGCTGCCATCAAGAAAACAACTGATAATAAATGTCTGCCAGGCTGCGGGGGAAAAAGGAACACTGCTCCACTGTTGGTGGGAATGTAGACTGGTGCAACCATTATGGAAATCCATATGGAGAATTCTCAGAAGATTAGGATTGGAAGCCCCATTCAATCCAGCTATTCCCTTCCTGCATATTTTTCCAGAAGAACTGACAAGTTCATATCGTAGTGATATATGTGCACCCATGTTCACAGCAGCACAATTTGTAATAGCTAAATCTTGGAAACAACCAAGATGCCCATCAACCGCAGAGTGGATGAAAAAGATGTGGTATTTTTATACAATGGAATATTACTCAGCTATAAAAAAGGATGATATTGAGGCCTTCATAGGTAAATGGAGACAACTTGACACTATCCTCATAAGTGAAATAAATAAGAATAATATTTATAAATATCACATTGTGTCTCTAGTGTAAAAAGTAATAAATGTAGGAGTAAAAAACCCTAAAATGTGTAATTGTTATTGTAAAAGAGAGAGGAAAAGAAAGTGCTGTAAAGGATATAACTGCATGTATGTTTAAGTGTGTAGGATTGATAACCATATAACCAAGTTTTTTTTTTTTTTTTGTCTTTTTTGAGACAGGGTCTTTCTATGCAGTTCAGGCTGGCTTTGACATCACTTTGTAGCCCAGGCTGGTCTCAAACTCACAACGATCCTTCTGCCTCAGCCTCCCAAGTGCAGGGATTACAGGTGTGAGCCACCACGCCCAGCATAACTAAGTTTTTGTTGGATCCTTGAACAGAACTATTTGTAGTCTCACTGTTTGAATGTCCAGTTTCTATGTGTTAGCATTTTTGGCACAATAAAAGAATAAAATATAAAAGTAAAAGTAGTCTTTATTCCAAGGATGTGGAGAGGAGTCCACAACCAAAGGCGGTCTGGCTTCCTCTGACTGGAACGTGGGATATGAGATATATTTATCTGACCAGGGTGGTGCTGAGGGCAGGCATTGATGACACGCAAGGAGCTGATTGGAACTTTGTTTGTGTGCATTGGGAAAGGAAAAAGGAAGTTGTAATAGGGGAAGGAGGAAGTGACCTCAAGAAAAACATCTCCTGATTTAGCTTTTTACCGCTATAATGTCCTGTAATTTATTTTAGGGCAAAACTCTTTCAGTATGCTTTAATTTTGTAACTTGAACAACTATTTCCAAGAGGACAACATGTAATTTATCAACTAGTGATTTCTTACTTTTTTTTTGAAATTCTGTATTATTTCTACTCTTTTTTCTGTTTTGCTTTTTTTCCTCTTTAAATAAAATTTAAAAAAAATAAATTTTTCTGCCTTCCCATTTTGGTATCTCCATGCATCTTCCAGTAACTAAAATGTTTTTCATTTACAAAGTACAAATAATTTTTTAAACTTTTGGTAGGAAGTTTCTAGAAAGCTTTGTGACCTTGTATGCTTTTAAAGCTCCAGATACAAAGTTTGCTTCCAGTCCAAACATATTTCTTTATTCTTCCACCAATTCATTCCAGAGAGGCACACCAGAGGTGCAAGGCATATAGTGATGACCAGGACAGATGCTGTCCCTGTTCTGATGGCATTAACATTTCAATGGAGGAGGAGGCGACAATAGGTGAATATGAACATGTGGCTGTGTGTGTGTACAGACAGTGGCTAAGTGCTGCGAAGGAAAGCAGGATAAGTACACGCAGAGATCTGGCTACGAGAGGTCCTGGTGCTAAAATGGTAGTCAGGGCAGGCCTCTTTAAAGAGATGGCGCTGGAGTCAAAAGAGGGAACCAACCCAGGGACCCACGAGGACACAACATTCAGGTAAGGGAAGAGATCTCTGAGGCACACACGAGTTCAGCTTGTGCACAGTAGTTCAAAGGTCAGTGTGAATGGGACAGAGTGGAGGGACACATGGTCAGAGCAGTCAGAGGCGGGCAGACCCACAGGAGAACCTTTGTTCTAAGTGTGACGTGAAGCTAATGGAGGATTTGGACTTCTCCGTTCCTTCATCCCTCTGTCTCCAGTGCTTTTGGAACCACAGTTTTGAAACTGAAGTCCTTGCTGGTAGTGTGTAAGCGTCTGGTGGACAGCAGGATGGGAGGCGGTGGTGACCGAGGAAACAGCACAGAGAGCCAGGAATGAGGACGCCTGGGGCTCAGATGTGCTGCTCATGCCCATGCTGAGTCTTGGTGGAGAGGAGGGAGCAAGTTAAGTGATAAAATTTTCAACAAATGAGGGGGGAAATGGACAAGGAGCAGAAGTGATCACATCTGAGGGTATGGTTTTTAAAGCAGCAAATTTTCGTATGACAGGAGAACAATGTGTCTATATTTAGGGAGGAGGAAAGTAAGTGAAAGAAGAGCACAAAGCCCCTTGTCCCTGTGTCTCATTTCTACAAGTGCATTTATATATAGCAACACATTATGCTCACAACACGTAATTTGCTATAGTGAGGAATGAAGAACACAGAATATTTTAGTTTGGCAATCCACAAGAAAATAAATTACATAAACTTTTTACTGTTTTGCCCGTAACTATACTTTCACATATTTGATAATATTCAGGAATGGGTTGATCTATAGTTACAAATTTTTCAGAAAGTTGAAGTTTATAGCTTTTTAAAACAAAATATTTATGATAGTTACAGTTTTCCTACAAATGATGACATTGAGCTTATTTTCAGCATCTCTTTACAAACTGAAGGACACTATGACAGGGATCAGTGCCTGAATCTGTTGCTGATGGTGACTGAGGTGTGATGCTCCAGGCACTCCTGGGTGGATGTCAGCGGTGCATGTGTCCTTCCCCAAAGGGAACCCCCTACAACTGCTAGTCAAGAACTACTAGGGAGTGCAGAGCTGGTGCAGTTACAGATTGGTCTTTTCATACAATGATGACTTCCCCTTACAACTAGCAGCACAAATGGCAATTCGTTTCCTCTTTATTTGTACACAGAGCGCTAGCTCAGGGGCTAGAAGGCAGGGACCTCTGGACCAGAGACCCCCAAATCTGGGCTTTGGGAACAACATGTCAGTGCTAAGAACCAGATGCTGCACAGGAGGTGCTGTAGAAGCCCTGACTTCTGACATGGCCAGGTGTCCTCACGCTTCCAGAAGTCAGGGAAGAAGCGTACATGTGGAATTCTTGCCCATCAGCAACCAGAGCGGTTAAGAGAGAACATGGGGCTGGGGCTGGGGTTCTGGGATGCATAGCATGCTCGAGGGCCTGGGTTCAATCCCTCGAATCAAAAAAAGGTTATGGCACAGTGCCCCATGGCAGCTTGTGTGTAGGCCTCTCCCAGAGGCAGCTGGGTAAGGATGCATGGGGCAGCCTGCTACAGAGCTTTACTGTGGGTGTTGCCAGTTACTCGCTGACACAGTCCTGCTTTCCTAAGCCTCACACCAACTTCGCCTCAGTGCCTGGAAGGCTGCCGGAGGAGGGCCTGCCTCTCAGCTGCCGGAGGATGGTCGCCTCTCAGCTGGCTGGTGGATGCTCACAAACACAAAAGGTGATATTGACAGTCGGCATCAGATCTGACTGCTCCCGACAACTCCTGTGATACAGCAACCTCCGGGACTGGAGGACACATCTGTGAGGAGATGTAGTAGCTGCCATCTGCACAAACTGCATTATTTAACTGCACTGGCACTGATTAACATTTGCTGTAACCTATGGTAATGGGCTCTGGGGCTTTGCATGTCTGCTACACAGTGGCAGCTGATGTCTCCTGCTCATCCTTAAAACAGGATGCTTTAATTTTTAATGGAGCACATGTTCGATTGGCTATACAAACAGGCTAATCTGCAAAGCATGTGCTCAATAACAAGCCTGGCTACGCCGCCAGAATATCAACATGACTTGGCTGAGCTGGGGAGCAGCGGGTGGGGATGCTGCTCACCTCTGCCAGACCAGGGCCGCAGGCTGGGAGTGCCAATCAGCCACGAGCCAAGGGCTGGCTGTGGCCAGAGGTACTTGTGGCCTCCTCTGGAGACTACAATGGTATTCAGCTTCCAGGTGCCTGTGAGTCCATGCCAGTGGGGAAAAGGACAAAACTGCTTCCAGCAGGTTGGGGCCTCCGGTGGAAAGCCAGATGTGACACTAAAGACGAAGCTTCCCTCTGCTGCACACGCATGACTAGAGTGAGACTTCTGTGTCCAAGCTGACAGACTTACCACACACCCTGCACTCTGCTCAAGGGGGAGGACTGAAAGACAAGGCAGAGGCTTTGATATCACAAAACCCATGCCAATACCCACAATGCCAGTGGTGCCATATTAGATATGGGTGCAAAATTCTCAAGGAGCACAGAGGAGGAAGAGGAGGAGGTCAGAAGGGAGACATGGAAGGAGGGTTCTGAGGAATGCGCATGAGTTTAGTAACAGCACTGAAGATGACAGCCAGTTATTCAGCAGCATGGAGAATGCTAAGGAGCTAAGGGTACTAGAAATGAGCTTGAGATATTTACAAGAAGTATCTGGTACAAAGTTGAAAACTTGGGTAAGAGCCTAAGAGAAATTAAAGGCTAGAGACAGTCATGAGTGGTCACTGGAATGCAGGTAATGTTGACACACAGAAACTCTGGCAGTAATGACCCAAGGTGAAGGGCCTCGGAGATAGCAATGTTTAATTTGAGGTATGAATGTAAGAAGTGTCCCAAGGGGAGGTTGAAAAAGATGAGGAAAGGGGAATTCTTTTAGCACAGTCCAGTAGTGAAAGTTCAAAGGGCTTTATCATGGTCATTAACAGCTGGCAATAATAACCATGTCCGTAGCAGCACAAACTGCTTTCACATACATTATTTTATAACAATCCTGAGAGAAAGGCCAATGTCACTACCACATTTGCTAGATGTGGGGAGAGAGGGTTAGAAGCCTCCCCCAACTCCAGTTACAGAGAGACCTGGGCCGGAAGCCCCACTCTGCAGACAGAATAGCATGCCAGGGTCTAAAGAGACCTCTACAGAGAACTGCTCCTGAGTCAAAGCTCTGACACCGTTTCCTCTCCTGGGGTATTCAAAAGTGAACTGAGCATATCCAAGGCTTTGAGTATGCAGTTAAAAATGACCTGCCGAGCTAGGGGTGTAGTTTAATGATAAAGCACTTGTCTAGCACATGTGCAAGGCCCGGGGTTTGATCCCTGTATACCACCACCAAGACCCGCCAATGAAACAACACGTGGAACTTTGGTTTACTCTGTTTCCTCAACTTACCTGTTCATGGAACCCTTTTGAAAAGTTACACTTTTTAACTTTCTTAAGAATTAAGGAAATTGCTGTTGCAATGAGCCCACAGGAAGCCTTCTCCAATGGGGTCATGGCTAGGAGCAGTTTGTGACACAGGGAAGATGGATGCTGCTGCTCTAACAACACACCTGCAAACCACTGTCCTTTGTCTGTCTCCACTATTTAGATACCTGTCACAGTGAATCTGCTTATCTGGTCATGACTTTCTCTCCATTAGTAAGGTATCCTGTATTCACAGACTCTAGCTGGTACAATACAGGAAACCAGCAAGTATTCCCTCGTTGGAACTAAAAAGTTCTATGTGATGGAACAGAGCTAGATTTATTAACATGGGTTCCCAGCTTCCACTCAAGTCTCCTTGGCACAGTGCTGTCTTTGTGGGAGGTCAGCTGTCTAGAGTGATAGCTGATGACTCTGTATCTGGGCTGCCACTTGGGGACCTGGTATCAGACCTTTGGTGGGCAGGTAGGCTGCCTTTATCAGCCACGTGCTCCTGGCTCTGGGAAGCTGCTCAGCCTCTGTAGTCCCTGCATAGACTGATTGCTAAGAATCTTATCCCAGAACCTCTTCTGGTAAAAGAAAGTCACAGAGGCAAGAGAGAACTCAAGAGAATTCTATATAGTGGCTAAGAGCACTCCTTGAGGACATCCAGTTTTTTGGCATGCACGTGTTTTCCTTGGATGACAACACATTTGGGAACTTGGTTGGGCTGGGAGCTGCTGATGAAGGCCACAGTGGTTACAACCTCAGAGAAGAGAATTCTGTGCTCTAGGTGGGGGACAGGAGGCTGCCAAAGCACTGGCAGCTTTCAGATCCTTATGCTTGGTGGTTATAGTTAGTACAATCATGAATGTATGGATACATGTTACATCTGCGTTTTTTGTACATGCTAAAATTCATAATAAACATTTAAAATATGTGAAACGCGTGTGTCCCAGAGATGGGGTAAAGAGTCAAAAGGTATTTTCACAGTATCTCTCAATGCAACCATAAACAATTCCTTTACAAAATCATTAGCTTATAAATATTTAGCTCTACCCACTCTGTCACAGTTCATGTCCCCCTATTTAAAATGTTCTTTCTGTAGTTACCAAAGCTGCGTCTATCTCCTGGTTTTCACTCCATCTACCTCACGAGGACAAGAAGACACATTCTGGTATGGTCTGAAAGGGTAAAGCTGATGTCTGGTCAGCGGCCCTATTGAGATCTCTGTGTATCATGACCACAGCACAGAAAACATTGCCAAAAGGAAAAAGGGAAAGAGGCTACTCAGTCCAGCCTCATGGTGCCTCCACCACCTGCTCTTGCCTTCCCCAGTGCCTGTCTCACTTTGGAAATTGTGTCCTGGTAATAGATGCTCCACTTTCTTACAAGCTTTCTAAGAAACCACAGGACATGAAAGTAAAAACAAACTAGTTTACTAGGCTCTATTTATGTCATTATGGAGAAGGAAAGAAGACACAAGTGGAAGCTGAAGGATTAGACAGAACGCACACCCTAAAATCTACCAGTGTCAGACTTTACGTTTCCACTGCTTATGGTCCCTGATGACAAGTCCATTTCCCCACAAGTTCTGGAAAAAGGGATGCCAGAGGGAATATGCTTACTTATCAGATGAGCAAACTGGAGTCCAGAGGAAAGTCATCTGCCCCAGGCTTTCTGTCTACTTGTGTCACCCCAGTGCTAGAACTGCAGTTTTAGGAGCGCTGGGTGAGATTTATTGTTTCCTGATACGCTATGCTACATCTACTGCATAAGCTACTTGACTATTCAGAGGGTCAACACGACTGAGAGGGAAGTATTCATGCTAGAAAATTCAGAAGTGTTTCCCTTATGGGTAATATAGATTGTTTTGTCAATATGGCTAAAACTACTTCATTCGCTTCCTACTGCTCCAGGAAGCTCCCGGGGTTGTCACAGTGTTCAGTGATGGGGGGTTTGAGCCATCAAGCACTTTAATTAGTCTGTCTGGAAAAATGAAACTGATCAAATTAAATATTAATCACATATAAACTGTGGAACTAAATCAGTAGGGGAATCATCAGGCAGGAAGGGCCACTTTTAAATGCAGATTTTTTTTTTTTTTTACAAAAATCTTGAAAGGCCTCTCTTCCTTCTCTCCAACCCTTGCCAAGTAAATTTATTTCAAAGCAAAACAAAGCTTCTATTTTCCAAGTACAACAACGATGTTTAACCAGAAGTTTCCTTTGCTGAAATATTGAATGGAAAATTCAGTTCCTTAAATCTTTCTAAATCTTTGCCTCTGATTGGGTTCATTAATAAACATGCTGATTTCGTTACAGGGAGAGACATATGGTATAATCCGCTAACAGGAAGAAGTATTTTGCATTTTATTGTAGAAAACAAACATGCAAACAGGTTCTCACAGATGGTTTTCTTAGCTTCTGGGAGGGAAAAGAGCTTAATAATGCTTGAAAGTAGTTTTTCCCTTTAACAACAAAAACAAAAAAATCCTTACACATCTCTTGTGGAACTGCTTGTAAATTAGATTAAGTTCCGCTCCAAGGTTTTAGCAATTTAGAATTCACTTTTTCTCTTGTTTAAATCTCCCTTCTTCCTTTGACTCTCTCTTCTACTTCCTCCTCTTTCTTCCTTCTCTTAGAAATAACAATTTTCTCAGAGTGGCAGAGATGACTTAGCAATGCTTTGCTTACCTATTATTATAAAGATAAGGTTTGGTTCCAAATAAATTTTTCAGAAAATTAATGCTAACCCTTGAAAGGCTCTTGAAATTGATATTGGTAATGCTTTTCCTTTTAATTTGGCTTTTTCAGGGGGCAGGGAGGGAATAGTTCTAGATGTACTGAGAATAATGTTTCCATATATTTCATGCCCAGTTATTAACATCTTACATAATATGGTACATATCATTACTAATCCAGTATTGATACAACATTACTAACTGAAGTCCTTATTTTATTCATATTTGCTTTTTTCTTTTTCTGTTTGAGAATCTATCCAGGATGCTATATTATATTTAGTTGTCATGTCTTGGCAGTTTCTCCAACTTTTCTTGTTTTTGACTACCTTGACATTTTTTAGGAACACAGGCTATTTTGTAGGACACCACATGATCGGAATTTGTCTGACTCTTTTCTCCTGACCAGCCTGGGATTACAGTTTTTGGGAAGATCACAAAGGTACAGGGCCATTTCATCACATTGCACCTAGGATGTACTCTGTCAGCATGACTTCCGGCAGGGGTGGTGGTGGTGACTGTGATCACCAGGCGGACAGGGTTTGCCAGGTGTCGCCACAGTGACCCAACCCCGCCCCTTCCACACTGTGCTCTGTGGAAAAGAGTCGCTATGTGCAGCCACCTCCAAGGAGTGGGCAGCTATGTCCCCCCTTTCTGTCCCCTTTCCTTTCTTTCTCCTTTTTTCATTTTGTGCAGTACTAGGGGTTTAACCCAGGGCTACTGCTCTGAGCTTCATCCCCAGCCCCCTTTTAAATTTTGAGACAGGCTTCTCACTGAGTTGCTCAGGCTGGACTCAGACTCAAAATTCTCCTGCCTCATCTTCCCAGAGTGCTGGGATTACAGGTGTGTAACCCTGGGATTACAGCCGCCACACCTGGCTATTCTGCCCCTTCTTGAGGGTAAAGTATCTATATAAATTATTTGGAGTTCTGCATGGCAGGCTCTCTCTTCTCCTGCATGTACTAATTAATTCATATTGGTACAGTACCATGAATGTTCAGCTTATATTTTGGGTTATAATCCAATACTACAGTGGTGACTCGGGACATGAACTTAATTCTTTCTACAATTCTGGTTGCAGACTCATAGACAGAATCGAGTTTGTGACCCGAGGTGCCACTGTGCCTTACTGGTTTTGCTAAAACTGTCCCAGTGTGGCCCTCAAGAGCTTTATGTTGTCTGCTGAGCTCCTCTGACACACACCCATGCCTATCGATGTGATTTCATATTTAGATTTCCTGAGTACCTGCTACTATTGCATAGTCCAGCTTCTCCTTGTATGTCTCCCACTTGAACCCTAGAATCAGTCATTTTTGTCAGGAGCCTTAGCTCCTTGTATTAGATAACAGCATTAGAAACCAAGATCTGGGTGAAGGAGTACTTGTTGATACTGGGGTGTTTCTCTAATAGAATTCATCTGACAGGTCACAGGGATACACTGTGTATACATATACAGTTCCATACACAGATCTATCAATATTTCTCCGTGTAACCACTCGTACCTATGTTGAGCTCTACTGCTGCCTCCAGCTCTGATCTCTGACCACATGAGTCATTCCAGCCCCCTTTCTTGAATGGTAAGACACATGGCTAGGTGGTGGGTTTCATTGTGCTACTTTTTCTAATATTTCTTGATGAGAATATTTTAAGAAGCTATAATACTAATGTATTATAGTGAATGGGATTTAATTTCTGAGTGAATGGGATTTAATTTCTGTGAGGACACTGGGCTATCTTCAGCATACTTATTAATTTTAAGCTCAGAATCTAAATATATCCTGAAGGTCTAGAACAATGGATTGATTCTGACAAGTGATGAAATATTTCACAGGGGCAGTTATGAGGCACTGCCCTTGCATCTTATTCATTAGCCACAAAGGAAACAGAAAGGGTCACAAGGGTTCTAGTTTGCTTGGCCAATGCCCTCAGAACCTAGCAAGACTAAAAAGTTGCCTTCTGCTGACCTTCCAGTGGTGTTTTTCAGATCTCAAGCACAGGACTCATTGAAGTAGGTGATCTGGAAATATATGTGGAGTCTTCAAGTGCTTTTCAATGCCCATCCCCACACCACCGGCTATTATCCTTCCACTCTATGATGTCCTTTGTGTTCAACTGTTAGTTTCTTTTCCAACACTTTTCTGAAAGTATAGTTACAAAAAACCCCCAAACTATTGACAACCTAGAAAACCAAATATTCATGCTTTTAAAACAATATGAAAACTTGGAAATGAGGTTGTGTAGACCAGAGATTTTCCAGTGATTGCAGTAAATGATCCTAGAAGATGTTGGCATCTTTCTCTGTCTACTTAGAGGGCTTTTGCCTGCTGAGGGCGTGTTACATCAGCTCTGGTTGCTCAGGTTGCTGATAGAATCATCTGCTAGAGGAGCATCATTAAGCCACAGGTGTAGGTACAGGCACGTTCCTTCCTCTGCGAGGCCAGTCCTAGTTTGCCCTTTCACTCTATGAGGCTCATTTGGAATTGGGAAAGGTGTCCACTTTGTTCAATCATCTACATCATAAAGATAATCATGGAATTTTTACATTAGACTATTAGATAAATTATGATTCTAAAATCTCTAACAAGCAAGAAAAAATTATCCATATAGGTAAGGAAGAAGTAAAACTATCTCTGTTCAAACTATCTCTGTTCAAACCAAGGAATCCACAAACCAGCTACTAAAACTAATAATGGACAGTCATAAGATATAAGATCAATACATGAAAATCTATTATATTACTACATTCTAACAATGAATAACCTGAGAAAGAAATTCTCACAGTTGGGATCTGAAATGTCCCCTAAAAGGTCATTTACAGAAGTGATTCAAAGGCAGTATTCAGAGGTGACTGGTCATGGCGCTCAGACCTGTGCAGTGGATTAACCCACTGACAGATTCATCCATTAAAGCATGACTGAGGTGGGCAAAACTTGGAAGGAGGGGCCTCGAGGTAGGAGTAGGCCTTGGAGGCAGCCTCTTGGTGGGGAGCTATATTTTGTCCGCAGCATGACTCTCTCTCATTCTTATTCCCAGTCACCATGAGGTGAGCAGCTCTGCTCCACCATGCCCTATGCTCTGCCTTACCACTGGCCCAGAAACAAAGAAGCCCAGTGGCCAGAGACTGTAGCCTCTGTAACCATGAGCCAGAAGAAATTTTTTCTCCTTTGATTTGTTCTTCTCAAGTATTTTGTTTCAGCAACGGAAACTCTGAAACTTTCTTCCATGTTTAGGCAAAGAATTTTTTAATACAAAACAAGAGTATGACTCATAATATTTTAAAAAATTGATAAACAAGACTTGCCAAAACAGAAAACTTTTATGCCTCAAAAGACACCACTGTGAATGCGACAAGTCAAGCCATTGAGTAGGATAAATCATTTGCAAATCATGAAGAGTTTATATTTAAAACATATAAAGAACATTTAAAATTCTATTATAAGAAGACAGCACATTTAAATATGGACAAAAGATTTGGATATTATTTCACGAAAGAAAATACACAAATGCCTAATGAGAGATGCTTGACATCTTCACTAATTGGAGAAATATAAATTAAAACCACAGCTGGGGATTTAGCTCAGTGGCACAAGTGCCTGCCTGGCGAGTGTGTGGTCATGAGTTCAATCCCCGGCAAAAAAAAAAAAAAAAGTAAATAAATAAATTAAAACCACAATGAGATACTGCTTCACATCTAGTAGAATGGGACAATAAAAAGATAGACAATAGCAAATGTTTGTAATGATATGGAAAAATAAGAATTTTCATATATTACTGGGGAAATATAAAATGGTACAGCAGAAGTCTGGCAGGATCTTAAACAATAATTCATTGTATGACCCAACAATTTTATTATCAGGCACCTACTAATGGAAATGAAAAGATATGCCTACTCAAAGATTTATATGTGAACGCTCATAGCAGCACTGCTGATGGCTGAGAGGGGAAACAGTCCACATATTCATCATCTGATAAACAGATAAACTAAATGTGGTATATTCACACAATGGAATACTGTTCAGCAAGAAAAAAGGAATAGCCAATGATGCAGAGAGGACCCTAAAACATAATGTTCAATAAGAGATGCCAGAAGCAAAAAATCATGTGTAGTACGTGTTATGGATTAAAAACTGGTGGTCAACTTAACTCCAGCTGGATTACATCAGCATGGCACTGAGCGTAGATGTTTCACCTGAGGAAAGTTGCCAGCATAAATAGAGATGTGAAGAAGGAAAAGCTATTGCATTAGTGTATTGAGGCATTGTGGGTTCTCCTACGTGTTGCTGTTTGAGCCTTGATTCTTCTGGAGAAGCTCTGGTCCTCACATCGAGCATTGATTCCTGGCTCTGGAAGGGAAGACATGTGCTGTTTGGTCTCCAGGATGAACTCGTCACACTGGCTTCCTGGCATGTACTCAACTGTGCTTGTCGCTGGAGGAGCTCGGAGCCTCCGTGTCGCTGAGGATGGCTGTGGTGCTTTTCAGGACAGCCCTGGTCTTTGTTGCGAGTGTAACTTCTTGGCTCCAGCATAGAAGCCTCAACCTACCAGCACATCTCCTTCACCCTGCTGGCTTAGACTTCCTATTTCCACCGCTGACCTTTGGGCCTTCCCAGCACAGATCCATAAAGAGACTGGCGTGAGTCCTTCTTGAGGGCTCTAGACCTCCAGTTGGACTCCTGCAAGGCAGTGTCGTGACTCTGGGTCTTCACTGGACTCATGTGGGACACTGCTGTGGGATTCAGGCCCTTGGCTAAATATTCTATGTCCTTAGTGATATGGATAGGTCTCCTGCATTTTCTTGTGTTAACTCTGGGTGACCATCATAAAAATAATATTATAAACTCCAAGTACTGACTCTAATTGTTCTCTGCACAACCCCTGACTACAACAGTATAATTTCCTCTATACACAATGTCCACAAGAGGCAAATCTACAGAGACAGAAAATAGAGTCACGGTTGTTTTAGCCTAAGAGTGATAAGAGCAGTTGACTACAGAAGTTCATGAAGGATTTTACTGGAATGATGAAAATGTTTTAAAACCAAATTGTGGTGATAGTTACATTATCCCATAAAGTTACTGAAAATCAGTGAATGACACATAGGTAAGAAATTATATTTAAAGCAAGCTGGATTATATTTTCAATATAATCCAATTTTAAAATATCAAAACAAAACCAAAAAAATCTGCAATCTAAGTTTGAGTGGCACAGCATTTATACTAGCAGACAATGTTCACATAGGGTTAAGGCTTTAGATGTTACGTTTTCTACAGTGGCTCTGCCCAGACTTGAATAATTTTTATAAAACACAAGCATTTTCTTAAAATTTTCCAAATCAACTTTGTACCAGTCAGTGTTCTCTCTGATTCTATATCGAGGTTTTAATTTTGGTCAATATCTCAGGCAGAAGATACTGTTCACCACATATAATCTTGCATGGTGAGCCTACGAGCCTATGACCAAAGGCACTGGATAACCCCTCATTACCTCTTTTAAAAGACTTCATTATGGAACAAACAGTAGACAAAAGGCTCTAACATATTTCCATGTAACTATGTCCAAACTTCACCAGTTACCAGCTCCTGCTTGCTAATCCTGCTGCATCTCTGCTTCTCCCCACCTCTGCCCGGCCATTAAATTAAAGCTTGAGAGACTGAGGTGCCCACCATGCTGAGATGCTGAGGTGCTGAGACCTATAGGCTGGAAGAGGCAAACATGAATCTCCTGGGAATGATCTCCAGCACCAGATGTTATCCGTTTCTTGTAGCAAAGCCTGGCTGATACGGAAAGAGAAGACCACTGCTAACAAGGGAGGTCATGACAGCCATCATTGTCAGGCTGGCGGTCCAGCTCAGTGGCACAGCGCCTGCCTGGCAAGATGAGGTCATGAATTCAGTGGTCCTCACCCACCTAGGGGTGTGCCTGGTCAAACATGAATGCAGTTTCCTAGGAATAATCTGGTCATCTACAGAAGGTGACTAAGGTTAACCTTTTGAATGGATTGGGGTTCCATTTAGAGACCAAGGGGTCTCCTCATGTCCTGGAGGAAGTAATCACTTTACCCACCTGAGCAGTTCTGCTTCAGGGCAGCTGTTCCTTTTAAACATGCAGGAGACTTGAATGGCAAGGGAAGGTCCCTGCCAAAAAATAGAGCAAGTAAATCCTGGCAGGTCCTCTGTTCTCCAATCATGCCCCAGCCCCAGCCCTCAGAATCACTAACTAAAAAATCCAAGCCAGGGCTTAGAGAATAGCCCTCAGATTCCACTTGCTGACCTGTGCTCTGGCATGGGTACGAAGCAGATCTGGCTGGGTCCCCTTGGCATTATGTCTAGCCTTTCCCTTTGGGCTTTAAATTTGGTCTCCTCACCACTGTTTCCTGAACCACTGTCTTGCGTGAAACAGCAAGAATGGAGCTGCCAAAGAGGTGCATTTCGGGTCTCCCCATAGGTAGTTTCCTGAAGTAGTAGATAAGGTCACCTATATCCCAGCTTTATGGGGAGAAGAGTCCAGTGACACACAAGCCTCAGACTCTGGATGGTTCTCAGTCCTTTCAGTACACACCATGCCTAGAAACCAGTTTCAGAACCCAGAACCAGGGAAATAAGCCATCTCTTTCTGAGGTGCTGATGAAGTCCTCTGGCACACCCTGAACCCATCCAGATCTCAAGGGAAAACAGCTAAACCTCCAACTGAAGTCACTTCATCACACGAAAACCCCTTCTCAAATGAAAGCTAGTGGTCAAAGAGGAAAACAATGATTATTATAATTTTTTTAAAAAAAATCCTAACTGCAGGATTGACTTCCAGAAAGACTCCTGAGCCTCTCTGGTTCCAACCAGACCAGGTATGTCACCACTCTGCCAGAGGCCTTAATTAAAGTCAGGGGCAGAAGAGAGGTTGGAGGGATTTATCCTGAGGGCTGTGGCTGGTCACTGGGAAGCCCTGCTCGGCTCCTGGTCTAACAACTGGGAATGAACCAAGCGCTCCACCTGACTCTCGGAGTCAAACGGATTTGTCAGGCTTTCACTTTTGGATTTCGGCAGCAAACCTCCTTTAGGTAGTTATTAACTTTTAAATATAAAATCCAGGCACCAAATCCTAAAGCAGAAAAGACATACATAATTTGGGTTAATTAAAATGCCTCCAAGTGAACAGGTGACAGATGTCAAGCCTCCTGGCACCCGAAGAAAGGCCCTGCAATAGACTATTAGGATTCCTGTGTTAATCAGGTAATAGTAACTTGGGTAATTAGCAAATCACACCAAATCTTGTTTAAGTCCCAAATCTCATTTAGAGCCTTTTGGAGAAACCCTTTAAATACAAAGGACACACTCTCCTACTGACAGAAGATGCCTGCTTACTGGGGCAGATATCCCTGCTTCCCTGCCTCTATTAAATCCATTTTAATTATGAAGTCTCAAGGTCTAATTCACCAAAGACTAAAAGAGAGACTAAGTGTCACTTTGCTCTTGTTGAGAATCAAGAAGCCCTAAACTCTGGAGTTCTAGTAGACTTCAAAGACTCAACAAGTCCCAGAGCAGAAAAACAGCAACGGTCTTTGTCACCAATCTACCACAATGCTGGCCTGGCTATGAGAATGCTTCCTTTGCCATTTTTAATTCCTGTGTGAGGGATGAGTAAAACAATTAGCATTTCTCCATAGGAGCAGGGTTTTGGTTACTAAGCCTGGGAGCAATCAAAAGGCACTGAGGGCCTGACACAGTGGGGCGTCCCACCAGTGTGTCAATCAGTGGTGGTCTCACTGGCTTGTTGGGGTTGCAGCAGCAACTTCAGTGTGTGCTCCTGCACTCCTCCCTCCCTCCCTCCCTCTC